>SKCR01010617.1:0-105708 GCA_019454045.1 Zanthoxylum bungeanum | reverse complement strand
CTCTCAACCAAGTATGCAACAAGCAATCAACAAATAATTTTCAACTTTATCACATTAATGACTAGGTGTATGCTTGTGATAATTGAATACCTTAATATTAACTTAAACCTATACTATCAAGTTTATAAAATTCAGTATATGATTTTACAAAGTTAATATTGCTATATATATATATATATATATTCTATAATGCCAATTCCATAAGTATAACATGTATATCATATGATAATTATCAATATATTATAGAGTGATCTAAGTTTATGTTATTATTTTTAAATCTAAAAATTTCAAGATTTTCTTGCGTTAGTGTCACGTTCGTTCAGCCGTTCGAACGAAACTTTCCAGTGAGTTCACGTTCGTGCAGCGTTTGAAAACGCGTTCGAACGAAACTTTCCAGAGGACTTGCGTTTGAGTTGCATTTGAAGACGTGTTCGAACGATCCTTTCCAGAGGAATGGCGTTCGAGTTGCATTTGAAGACGTGTTCGAACGATCCTTTCCAGAGGAATGACGTTCGAGTTGCGTTCGAACGAAACTGCGAAATATAGAATTTTTTGCCTATGCGTTCGTCGGGCGCTCGAACGCCCTTACGTATTTTTCATGCACAACACACATTTTGCAGGAAGAAGATCACTAAAACATGCCAAACTAGTATTAACAACACATTTAAATTAATAAGTTCTTAAGATTGTTGTCTAGTAATGTGTTATTAAACAGATTTAACATGCATCATTGAATTAATCATTCACTAACATGTCAAAATCAGAACATAAATCAAGAGACTTAGAAAAACCTGGAATTATGTTGAAGAAGATGATGATCTTAAATAAAGTTGAGTTGCCTCTGTCCTTACGGATGTCTTGTGGCTAACGTTCTCCCGGGATTACTTGATTTCTTCTCGTAGAATGAGCATTCATTTCTCCAAGAACTTGAACAATGACAAATGGTTGAAACTCTCTCTTAAAAAAATTGACTCCCTAACTATGATTGAATGTTAGAATTTCTGGATGTCAGAAATGAACACAAGACCCTCCTTTATATAGGCATGGAAGAGTGTCTTTGTTGGCACCATTTGATTGAAGATGTAACTATCATAAGGGTTATACCCCTTCTTTATGCTTTTTATGTCTAGAGTTGTGTTCTTCCAAATTGGAGGACATGTCCCTTCAACTTGTGTCTTTCCCATAAGACACTTCTTAAGGGACATGTCTCTCCTATAATTATATATATATATATATATATATATATTATATATATATATATATATATATATATATATATATATATATATATATATATATATATATATATAATGAGAATTTACTACAACTATCTCTACCTCTAAAGAAATTTTATGGATTATCATGGAGATTTAAAATGCGATGAAATATCCGAATTATTTTATGATTTTATTCAAACCTCAAATTTATAATGTTGAGACTCATGCTTTGGCAAAAATTACAATTAATTTTTTGTTTCGGAATTTTAGAGAGATAATATTCTCTCTATTATTGTTTGTAATTTGGTTCGCTCTCTTTAATATACATTCCTTCTCTCAAAAAAAAAGTTACTGAATTTTGAGCAAAATGTTTATTTCTTAAATAATTCTTTAAATCATTCAGTGGGATCTTATTAAAATGAATCTAATTATAAAATTTATTTATCCGCATTAGATGCGGCTCACTTTTTAGGTTTTGTGTTGGCACTTGGCAGCAAGCCGAGATTGCCATTTTCTCATAATATTTACATTACCACTTATCCGATAATATTTTTATAATATCAAAAATATTTTATATTTTTACATATTTTCCTTTATGAAAAAATAATTAATATTTTTTACATCATTATTATTTTATTAAAATAATTAATAAAATTATAAAATGTAATATTTTTATACAAAATTACTATAAAATATAATAGTTTTATAAAAGATTTTTCGACTTGAATCCACAATAAAGACAAAACTGGGATTGATAAATCTCGACCCGTCTTGACTAATTGTAAACTCTTGGCCGGTCTCGACCGATTGCAAACTATAATTAGAGATGCCAATTTAATGAATAATACTCAAATATATATAATAAACAAAATTAATAAATTAAAAAGGGATAAAGCAGTTAAAAGAAAATAATATTAAATTGACACCTATCAAATATTTCCTACATATATAAAATAATATTAATTTGACACCTATCAAATATTTCCTACATATTTTTGAGTTGTATTTTTCGAAATTGTTTTAGAGAAATTTATTTTTAAGTTTCAATTTAAATTTTATTACTAACATTTTTTTATTCATTCATTATATTGCTAATAAAAAATTAAATAGTAAAGCATATAAATGAAATTCAACTAATGTGCAATTATAATATATTTATTAAAATAATTATTTATAAAATATTAGATTTTGTAATTTTATTTGTATATTTTTAATAATAAATTGATAATTATATATAAATATTAATATTTTATCATAAAAAAAATGATATTTTACCAAAATATTGTCTAAAATGAAATCAAACTTATAAACTTTTGAAATGTTTAGTTTACTAATATTAATCAAAGACAAAAAGTCATAAATCACACAAAAATGATGGACGTTTATCTATCATGGAGAGAACATTTTTTAAATTTCGGGTGAAAAATAAAACACTTTAAAAGATATTAAAAATTTCAAATGAATAAATTGTAAATTTTTAAGTGTTGTAATATATATATATATATACAATTAGAGATTAGTTTTTATCTATCATTTTGGGTGAAAATTAATGTCTTCAACCGCTACATGTATGGATGACAGTTATGCCCAAAAAAGATCTGAAAAAATATGGATCTCCATTAATAAAAATACAAATAGCTATTTAGATTTATAAGATTTTGAAGGATCCAAATATGGATTCGCTTGACTAAAGTACTCCTAAAGTGCAAATGAATGAGAAAAGACAATTTTGACTATAGAAAATAACAATAAAAACATATAGCTTTGTATGACAAAATACATATCCAAATATAATGAGGATCCGAATTCGAATTCGCATTATATTTCATGAATCTGGATGCAAATATTAGCTATGCGAATTTTTGGATATCCAAATTCGTAGAAAAATCTAGTTTTTTTATTTTTAAGTTATTTAATTTTAGATATACAAAATAAAATAATAACATTCATAATTAAACAATACTAATTAACATCCAAAATAACATCTACAATTCACAATTCATCCAAATTAATTTAAAATTAAATATAAAAATATAATAAAATTATAAAATAAAAAGATAATTATTTTATCTTGTTACCGGAGTCTATTAAGGATGTTATTTTTTATTTTATTAATAAGAATTTAGATTATTTTGGTTCCAGGTATGGATCTTTTTAAATATCATTGTTATCCTTACATATAGCTGTTGGAAACATTAATTTTCACCGCAAAATGACTTATGTAGAACCATTAAAATTTCTTTTTTAAATATAAATCAAGTATAAACACTTGAAAATTTATAATTTTTTCACCGGACTTTTATCAATATATTTCAAAATGTTCATTTTTCACCCGAAATTTTAAAAAAAAAAAAAATGTAAATTCTTATTAACTTCTTAGAGAAAAAAAATAGACTCTTTGAATTTGGGATGAAAAGCTAAACATTTCAGATTTTTTTTTTTTAAATGGGTGGGGTTATTTATACTCTAAAAATTTCTTTGGACACTCTATTACTAAGTGTACTCATGTGTTAATTTTAAAATTTCGATTATTACTTTGTATACTCTTCAATATACCAAAAACACCATAACTTAAATAATTTATATTAATTAATTTTGTTTACTTTACATACTCATAAAAATACTTAGTACACTAAAAAAATCTTTTAATTCTTCTTCCTCTATCTCTCTCATTTCATTAGCATTTTTATTTTATTTCATTTTATTAACAAATACACTCTTTATTCTTATATTATCTTATAAATTATTTTATTAATTTTTTCTAGTTATTTGAACAATAAATTACACTAAATATGACAGTATGAATGCTACACTCAAGCACAAGTCTGGAATACATCCAACAACACACACATACAGACACTCATCCATGAAATATAAATAAACTTGCTCATATTTTTATAAACTAAAATTAAGAAAAATAATTATAGTAGCACAAAAAATAATTATTTTTCTAAATAAAAATATATCAAGTAATTTATACAGAAACTATAATAATTATTTTTCTAAATAAAAATATATCAAGTAACTTATAAGTAGTAGAATTATTGTCGATATTTATTATTTGTTTGGTTCCCCATTCGGTATCCAGTGCCATTGGGCCTGACTAATCCGAATTCGGACCAAGAGCTGTACGGTATGGTCCTCCCAACGATAGTGACTCTAACGGGACTCGAACTGGGGAGCAAACCCAGTCGAGCTTCCTAGGTTTGAGCCAACTACCACTCAACCAACCGCTCATTGGTTGATATTTATTATTTCATTTGTAGCTACATCATCACCAAATATTTCCTTACACTATTGTATAATAGAAATATACATAGTCTCCCATCATTTAACATAAAAAAATATGAAATTTTTGCCAATAGTTTGATCTAAAATACAAAAAGAAAATGAAAAAGTTACCATCAAAAAAAGAGATTTGACAGGAGGATTGACGAGGGTGATGACAGCAATGCCATCAATCAAAAATTATATTAAATAACCAAACAATAATTCATCAATCAATAGATTTTAGGTTTGGAAGAAAGTGTAAAAAAGAAAACAACAAATAAAAAAGGAAAAATCCACATTGAGGCCCATGTACTCTCAATGTTTTTTACATTGTACACATGTACTAAATTTTCTACACATTACACCCTTGTACTCTCAATGTTTTTTACATTGCACCCATGTACTAAATTTTCTACACATTGCACCCCTGCACTCTCAAAAAATTGACATTTCACCCTTATTTTAACGGCAGGTTAATAGAGTTGAGAAATATTCTGACATCACCCACCCTTATTTGTGTCATATCTGCCTGGTTTAGGAAGAAACACCTATGCTAAAAAGAGGAGCTAAAAAAATGGGTGTTTGCTATAAATGTGCACGCATGACATGTAATACTCGTTGTCGTTCTTTAGGAATGATGTTTGATAACCGTGAAGTATCTTTGTTTGTTTTTTGTTGTTCATTAATAACACTCCAAGATCGTAGTTTTGATCTAATTTTTGCAATAAATTAGTTGGATTTTTGAATGTATCAGAAGGAGCATAATATTTATGCGCTCTAACATATGTAATGCGCCCTAGCATAACTTCAAAGTAAAAAAATTTGCTCGGTCCAATCCGAAATAAGGGTGGGTGATGTCAGAATATTTCTCAACTCTGTTAACTTGCCGTTAAAATAAGGGTGGAATGTCAATTTTTTGAGAGTGCATGAGTGCAATGTGTAGAAAATTTAGTACATGGGTGCAATGTAAAAAACATTGAGAGTACATGGGTGCAATGTGTAGAAAATTTAGTACAGAGGTGTAATGTAAAAAACATTGAGAGTACATGAGCCTTAAGGTGGGTTTTTCCAATAAAAAATTCAAAAGAATAAAATATATGTTATTTTTTTCAATAATTTCCATCAATCAAAATTAAAAAACAAGAATTCACATATTTTTTTTCTTCCTTATTTTAATATTTAAAATTCAATGAGCACTCCCACGAAATTTACCTTAAAATATGTTAATTAAGAAAAAAAAAAAATTTTAGAGTTTGAAGATATGAGAAATATATATGGATGTGCCCAATGAATATAGAGAGAGATAATATAATATATATATATATATATATATATATATATATATATATATATATCTATATATATATATATCTATATAATAAAGGAGAATGATGTTGGAGGAAAGAGAATGTATCCAACGGCTCTCTTTATGTGGCTTAATTGACGGCTCAGATCATTTCATTGGTAATTGGAGGAAAAATAGTAAATTGATTGATGGAAATGGTCAAAAAATTTCAAATTATAAAATAGAAAGTTAAAATAAAATAATTTAATTAAAAATAATCATTAAATACTGTAACACCGTGCCGTAGGCACGGCCAAATACTGTAACATCGTGCCGTAGGCACGGGCATCATTTAATTAAAAAATAAAATCATTTAATTATGTAACACCGTGCCGTAGACACGAGCAAATATTGTAACCAAATACTGTAACACCGTGCCGTAGGCACGGGCAAAAACTAGTATATATATATATATTAATTTGAGAGCACTTAATTCAATTCAACATTTACAACCGACTTTTAAGGGCATTATAAGTGGGGGTAAAAGACGTATTATATTATATAAGTGGTAATTGGGGCAAAGGGAAAGTGGAAACCTCCCGAGCCGAGCAAGCAGTTGTTTCGTATTTTGTCAAAGTTCGTTTTTCATTTGCTCAGTCTCTCAGTCTGGCTCTCTCTCTCTCGCGCTCTATCTCCATATCTAAGTTGGCTCTCTCTCTCTCGCGCTCTATCTCCATATCTAAGTTAAACAAACAAACAAATGGCCGACGGTTATTGGAGGTACAGCGACGCACGGCAACCGCCGCAGTCGGCGATTCCACCTCTCGTTTCCAAACGGCCCCGCACCGAATACGGTAATTTCTTCAATTACATGCTTTTCTAAACTGTTAGTGCTCAATTAAACTTAAATATTCACTCGTCGGTTGTCAATTTTGATGAAGTTCTTGAAACTTTAAAGCCCTAATTTTCAGTCGAATTCTGTATGTTCTTTAATTCTTTTTTTTTAATTATTTTTAATTAAAATTTATTCACCTTTCTTGTTGCTTCTGCTTTTATGACTCTCCACCGTATCTTTTAAATATCTGTAATAACTTTTTGATCAATCTTCTATTGGCTTTTGTTGTTATGGATTTAGCATGCGTTTAGGGTTAGAAATTCATCAAATTGTTTCTTTTTGGGCCTTTTTTGTACTGGGAATAAAAGTCAGCAATTTTGAACAGCAACAAAAGTGTTTCATCATATCATGATCAGCTACATGAGTGATCTTGTTTGGATTTATTTTGACATTGTGAAATCATATATTGATCTCTGTATATCCACTCTGAGAAGATGTGAGCCCCATGAATATAAAATATTACAAATTCAGTACTTGGTCAATTGATTTCCTTTAGTTCTAGTCTAGGACACGTTGCTGATCGTGACTGCTATGCTATTTCTGTTCTTTCCATGGTTAAATACTGTCATAGGCATCTATTTAGCCTTGCATTATGTGTTGGCTGCTCTTGACCATCTCACTATCTTTACTGTTGGGACTTTGATTGAAACATCAATGACTATATTTAAATTTTATGTATGAAAATTTTAAGAATTTGAAATTTCAAGCAACAATATCTATTGTCAATGAAATGAGTGTTTTTTAGTTTTTTGTTTGTTTGTTTGTTTCGTGCTTATCCTTTTGGCTTTTGCTAATTTGGAAGGTTTCTTTTATGCATATTAATACGGGCGATTTATGTGGGGAATTGTTATTCAGTAGTAACAATAGTTATTATAAGCACTAAATTGCTATAGTGGTTGGCCGCTTTCTAGTCCTCATGGAAAATCCATCTTTTTTTTAATAGTCAGTAGGTGCTCACATAACATTCTTTTATATTATCTACAGCTCCCAATAAAAGCTATATATTAATGTTATGAGGTAATTCAAGAAAACTTTGAATCTTGTGAACTTTCACCTGAAGGAGTTTATCACATTTTTTTCACATTTTAATCATGATACAAAATTATTCCTCGAGATATTTTCCTACTTTGATATGATAGGATACCATAAAAGGAAATTAATGGTGCATTTACGTCTCAAATGAGCAAACTCAGAGGTGCTTGTAGGCCAGCAAGCTTCATGGACCCTGCACAATTGTAGCTAGGACGAGGCACGGAACATAATAGTTACCGATGCAGAGATTAAAGAAAGATGGAGAAGATACTTTGATCAACTATTTAATGTTGGAAATGAGATAGATATAGATCATGGGGAGTTAGGATGCTTAAGAGAAAATCGGTATTATGCCTTTTACCCAAGAATCCAATGATCTGAGGTAAAAGATGCATTAACAAAGATGAAGAATGGAAAAGCAGTTGTGCCATAGAGTGTGGAAATATATAGGACAAAAATGAATAATTTGGCTAACTGAGTTATTCAATGTTATCTTGAGAACGAAGAAAATGCTCGAGGAATGGAGTAAGAGTATTTTGGTACCTATTTACAAGAATAAGGGAGATATAAAATTGCACCAATTATAGAGGCATAAAACTAATGAGTCACACAATGAATTGTGGGAAAGAATACTTGTGCGCATGTTAAGACAAGAAACAAGTATACTTGAGAACCAATTTGGGTTCATGGTAGGATGATCGACTATGGAAGCAATACACTTGCTAAGGGGTTTGATGGAATATTATCAAAGTAGGGAGAAAGACCTTCATATGGTGTTTATAGATTTTGAAAAAACTTACGATAGAGTACCAAGAGAAATTCTTTGGAGGGTACTAGAAAAGAAGGGAGTACGCATTGCTTATATTCTAGCCGTTAAATACATGTATGAAGGCGCAATGACTTGTGTTTAAGACACAAGGAGAAGTAATAAGGCACATTCCTATTACCATAGGTTTACATCAAGGTTTTGCATTGAGCTTTTATCTTTTTGCCTTGGGCTATGTTTGGATTGATGGAACGTATCCCAATGGAATGGAACGGAATAAAGAGTATCGCAACCAAATGGAGATGTGTGTATGAAATGAAACGTAATTAGATAGACAATTGTGTCTTTCTAGATAGACCCGGCCAAGGTTCTAGTATGGAAGCGAAACCGAATCAGATGGAACCATAAGGTTTCGGTTCCATCCGGTTTCGATTCGGGTTCGGTTATGGTTCCACATAATGTGGAACCGTAACTTAGGTTTCGGGTCCGGTTCGCTTCGGAACCGGAACCAAATCACCTTTTTTTTTTTACTTTTTTCCAAAAATAAAGGATTAAACCAGAAACAAGCCGGTTTTTCCGGTTTGGTTTCGGTTCGGTTTGGTCCAGTTCTACGGTTATAAAAAAACTTTAACTGGTTTGGTTGCGGTTACGGTTCCAGCTTCTTGGAACCGTGAATCAGACAGTTTGGTTCGGTTCGATTTCGGATCAGAACCGAACCGAACCCTATTTTTAGATTTTAAAAGTAAAAAAAGACATTTTAATGTCATTTTTTCAAGGGACAAATTTGTCTTCACAGTTTTTTTTTAGGTTACGTTCTATCTCCAATCGTCTGATTTGGTTGGCTCATTTTCAATAGCTCAATGCCCTTTTTAGTTACATGCCCTTTCATCTCCTTCCACTCTCTTTCATCCCCTTTCATCAATCCTAACAATAAATTTTAAACATTTTAAGTTATATTCCTTTCCATTCCTTCCTCTTCCATCAATCCAAACATAGCATTAGTGATTGATGTAAATTAAGGATATCCAAGATGAGGTGCCATGGTGTATGCTCTTTGTTGATGATATTGTTCGGTGGATTAGTATAAAGAAGGTGTAAAGGCTAAACCTAAGATGTGGAGAAAAACCTTAGAAATTAAAGGTTTTCGACTAAGTAGGTTAAAAATTGAACACATTGTGTGTGTGTAACAAAGGTCCTAGAGGTAATGTGGCAGAAATAAGAATTGATGACCAATCAATCTTAAGTAGCGAGTATCTTAAGTACCTCAAGGCCATCCTTCAAAAAGATGGGGAAGTAGATCGAGATGTTACGCATGGCTGGTGGAAATAAAGATGTGTGTATGGGGTCTTATGTGATCGCAACATTCCTTTGAAACCTAAAGTCAAATTTTATAGGACCGCTGGGAGACGTGCAATGCTTTATGGAATAGAAAGTCGGGCAATAAAGCATTAACATGTCCAAAAAATGAGGGTAGCAGAGATGAGAATGCTTAGATGGGTCATGGATGTGTGGGTGGACTAGGAAAGTGAAATAATTAGGAAGAAACTGGGTGGAGCAACGATCGATGAGAAGATGAGAGAAATAATATTAAGATGGTTTGGACATCCAAGGAAGACCTTTAAGTGATCCGGTGAGAAAATGAGAGCAAATTGTGCTGCCATATGTCAAACGAGGAAGGGGAAAGCCTTAGTTGATATGGACAAAAATAATAAAGAGACTTAGGTTTTATAGAGCTTGATGAAAAAATGATTCAGATAGAGCACAATGGTGTCACAAGATCCATGTAGCCGACCCCATCTAATGGGAAAAAGTTTTGTTTGGCTTGGTTTGTTGACCACCAATTCGTTCAAGTCAACTCAGTTAGGCCTTTTATCAAACTATTGGTAGCCACTGCCATGAATTCTTTATTAGCCCGTCCTTTATCAGTCTATCTCTATTATGTTTTATCTGAGGCCTTAGTTTTTGTAGAATGGATAGATGGATTTAGAATGTGGTCAATTGATTGTCCATAAATCAAAATTATATAATTAACAAATAGACCTTCTTTTTCTATATTGTTTCTCTATTAGTTTCACTAGGTTTAGGTTTCTATAACAACCTGAGTGGTAGGGTGGCAAAATCGGGTTCTGTTCGGTTTCATTCGGTTTGGAACCCTAATTGACTGGAATTACAACCTCTTTTACTATATTGCTTTTCTACCATTTTCACTAGGTTTAGGTTTCTATTACAACTTGAGTGGTAGGGGTGGACAAATCAGGTTCGGTTTCAGTTTTGGTTTTATTCGGTTTGGAATAGCAACCCAAACCGAATTGAATTTAAATAGGTTTAGTTCGGTTTACTAATTCGGTTCGGGTTATTATATAAAATTTAAATATCATTAAAGGTCAAATTAAATACAAAACAGATCCATGGTGTAGTGGTTAGCACTCCTAATTTTGAATCGAGTGACCTAGGTTCGACTCGCTATAGCACCTTTCAAATTGTTACTATATTTCAAAAGATAACCATCCACTTGTAAAAAATTAAAAGAATTGAATAAAAAAAATCACAGGGACATAAGAAAAGGAAATTTCTTTTTCTCCACTTTTTGTTCCGCCATCTCAGGGCGTGTTCCTAGCAAGACCATCTGCTTTCTTCATCACTTCACCAACTTTCTTCTCCCCACCCTGTTGTAGTGATTGTTGCGAATTTTGTTGTTGCAAGTTAGGGTTATTGGGTTAGGATTAGGGTTATAATTCAAATTGGGTTTTGCAGTTGGAGAGGAAGGGATTGTGGATTTCAGCATAGATGTCAAAGGCACGCCTCAGGTTAAAGATCAGGCTCAGGCTCGGCCTTAGGCTCAGCCTCAGCCTCAGACTCAGACCACTGCGCCTTATTAAAGGCAGGCAAGGCGACCTTCATCAGGTGTGCCTTTGAAATGTGCTCAGGTGTGCCTCACAAAAATGGGTGAGAAAGACCCTACCTGAATTGACTGACCCAATCCGAAATCAAGTTGTATAACATTTCATTAATAAATTAGGATGAGTTTTGGGGTGAGCTTTAAATTTTGACACACATTAATTGTATTAATCAGTATTTAAATTTTGACAAACACCTTAATTGTATTAATCAGTATTTGTATTATATTATTATAATGGTTTTTGATATATTTTCATTGATTTCTCTTTGTTTTAATTGACTTGAATATATATATATATATATATGCAATTTGCACCTTACCTTCATCAGGCGTGCGACTTGCGACTTTCGGCGTGCGCCTAGGCCCTATGACCTTTTACGTCTTAGTTCGCCTTGTGCCTAGACCCTATGACCCTTTACGTCTTAGTTCGCCTTACGCCTTTAACAATATTAGATTTCAGGTGGCTTAATTAGGAATCTATATTTGAGTTTTGAAGGGAAACGAGAGAACAATTTGATCAAAGAGAAGAAATTATTGCTGTTGATAAGATTAATTGCTTTTGATGCTCAGAGAGATTTTGATTTATCTTATTTTGTTTCCTTCAAATGGAGAGAAATCCCTATGTGGTTTTTGAGTTTGCAGGAGAGAGAGAGAGATTTTGTTTTGTTTCTTTAAGTTATAACCCGATCAGTTTTAGGATTTGGTTCAGGTTTAACCTGAACCGCACTGCAAACTGATTGGTTTGCTGAAATGAAACCAAACGGTTTCAGTAGGTTGGCCCAATCCGAACCCGAAATTTTAGTCCAGTTTGGTTTGGTAACCGTTTGCCCACCCCTACTGAGTGGTGGTCAGTGGGAGGATTATTTAACTAATTGTTATATTTCCAAATACAATTAGAAGAACCTGGCTGTATTCATTAATTATCCTTTCTCAGTTTTTCACTTGATGCATCTTCAAGCTTTCTCCTACAAATAGTCCCATGTATAATGAAGTTTCAAAGTTATAAGCATTAGCTCTGAAACGGACTAGGTGTGTTTGTTGGTTGGCATGAAGTTTCCTCTTAATTTGTTGCCTTTGCTTGCAATGGCGAAGTACAAGTCATTCTGTTTTCTTGTTCACAAGCTCAACCCAGTAAAAACTGCACTTTTAATTTTAGGTGTGTCTTATCAAGATACCCTGTTTATGATAACTGTCAAATGTTTGCAATGGATTTTTTACTTGTAAAATATATAAGATCTAAATGAAACATATGCCCATAAATGGAGTTAATCTCTAAATGAATGAATGCCTACCGATCTATGTTTCATGGTCCATTCTTCTACCGCATGTTCCATTTTTCTACCGCATGTTCCATACTCCGAATGACGTAGGTTAGATTGTCAAGGGTGTTATAGTTTCTTGGTGGGTGAGTTTATCTTGCCATTCTCATGAGTTAAGGATTTCAAGACTTTGTTAAATTAAAACCTTTACGGTGTTATGTGGATTTCTGTGAATTTTAGTTTGTGATAGAAATAGTTACTTAGTAATCTCTATTTTATAACTGCCTGAGTGTTAGTTTTTGATTTTAGATCTTCAAGTTTGTCATGTGTTTTAACTGTGGTAATCTCTTTTTGATTTTAGATCTTCAAGTTTGTCATGTGTTTTAACTGTGGTAATCTCTCAAGTGCCAAAGAGGCTGTGACTAACATTTAATCTGTGCTTTGAGATCCATCCTTTATAAATACACAGGCTCTTTGAGTCTTGTCTTTATAAATTTAATATGATTCATTAGTTAATCAATTTTAGATGACCATTTATGGATTAGCACATTATTATCAAACTGTCATAACAGATTATCTCAATGCTTTTGATCAGGATGAGTGTTCGATTAATCATTATCTCACTATATGTAAGCCTTTTTTTATAAAGATTTTCTATAATTTTCTGTCTGTGTTCGTGCTGAGTTATTGTCTGGTTGGTATCCCTCCATGCAATATAGGAGCCAAGAAATTTGGCACAGTGATGTGGGCAAATGTCTGGCAAAGCTTTTGAAAACCATTGTATGAACATTTGTACTTGTTATGTAGGCACATGGCTACAGAATTTGTGTGATTGCTAGGGTATTATTTTCTGAAGTATCTGCTTAATCTTGTAGATGTTCCCAGTGGCCATGAACTGTCCAGTTACTACACCCGTGATGATGACAGAGGAGCTTTCCGTGCAATAAGAGATAATGAGTCTCTTCAAGCATCATATGATCGTTACTTGCGTAGTGCGGTACTTGGGTTACCTTTTCGTTTTAGGTCTTAGTTTCAATTACTCTGTGATTGTTTGTGTTGGTTCTAATAATCAAAACATATGTGCCAGCAAATTTCATCTTATGGTGGGGGACAGTCTGCTAGACACATGAGTGGTGGAATACCTAGCCATCCTGTTGATGATCTGCGTATGGTGGGTATTGGGGGGGTGGACCCAGGGCCAACTGCAAAAGATAGGGCCTTGGGATTAGGTGGAAGGCCTGAGGTTCCTCTTCCCCCTGATGCCTCCAGCACTCTATTTGTGGAGGGCTTGCCTTCTGATTGTTCACGACGGGAAGTAGCTCGTATCCTTTCATTGGCTAACTGGTCAATGCTTGTATTCATTGCTTTCATTCTCTATTGCGTTTGTTCCTTCACTTGGTTTGGTAGATATCTTTCGCCCTTTTGTCGGGTATAAAGAAGTTAGACTTGTAAGCAAGGAATCAAGACATGTAAGTATGGTTGTTTTTTCATTTTTCCTGCTTGTGGAGTCACTATTCTGTACATTGATGAATTTGTACTGTTGCAGCCTGGTGGAGATCCACTAATTTTATGTTTTGTTGATTTTGTGAGTCCTGCTCATGCTGCCACCGCCATGGATGCTTTACAAGGTGAGTCTTGACTTTATATGTTTAAGTAATCTAGTTGTATTCTTTCATAGTGCATGCGAAAGAATAATGTGACCCAGTAAATAATAGTATTTGTCGAACTTATCAAAATATTATATACTTCGCCATGAAACGATATCATGCAATCTGTGTTGTATTAGTTTTAGAAATCAAACAAAAGGTAACTTTGACACGTGTGTCTAAAGTTTGTGTAATACATGTTTGGAACTGAGAGTCATGGCGTATCAAGTGAAAAACTTCTACTACGAAAGAGTGCTTCACAGATGTCGACAGTTAATATAAGGTTAAATGTCAATTGACAATCTTGTTTATTATCATCATTTCTAGAATGCATTCTATGCATCTACTACTACCATTTTTGACAGTGTGTTTGATTAGGTTAAAAATTTATGAATGTTTGGACGAATTTTAAAATTTGAAAGGAAAGAAGCTTTAATTTACATAAGTTAATATAATATTGTAAAATTTAAGCTACTAAAACTCAACCAAAAAAGGGAGCAATTTTATTGTTGTTTGTTGCCTACATATACTATGCGTTCCCCTCCTCACCCCCCCCCCCCTTTTTTTTTTTTTCCTGCAGTACCATTTTCTTCGTATTATCTAATAGTTGATCTGCTTCTGCATGTTCACAATTTGTTAAATGTTGCAGTCAATTTGACTCGTCAAAATTTCTTGGGTTCCTTGAGGTTGTTTTTCCTTTATCAGTTTTTCGCTGTTTTAAACATAATCGGCCAAAATCGCGACTAGTTATTTGTTTGAGCAACCATTAGAGGCAGGATCTAGTACCTTGACTAATTAACGAGGCTGTAATATGTTTGCCTTCTGTTTCCCTTGCCTTCCTCTATTTTCTTTTGTCCATAAGCAAGAGAAAAGCTGAAGCTATGAGCGGTTGGGGGTAAATATCATGCCCAGTTTCTTCAATGACCAAGGTAGAAGGGCCTGGTGAAATACCCGTATCTTGAGAAGTTACTATGTCTTTTTCCCATCCCTCCTTTGGGATGCCACATTGAAATTTCAAAGTAGCTGAAGCAACAAACAGATAGGGGCAAGAAGTCTTACATAGTCTCAAATGTGTGTAAGTTAGAGCGATAAAAGCTTGGCAAGTGACTGTTTCTTGGGAAGGCGACAAGTCCTTTTCCTGTTCTCCCTAGGGTGCCTTTTTCTCAACCATAACTGGTTATGCTGTGTAGGTTTGGCAGTAAATGATGAAATATTTATTAGTTGAATGTGTAATTGGGGTAAGGTAATGATTGTGCCTCTTATAAAACCTATAATACTGATGGCCTTATTCGACACGAGTCGATTGTACCACGTAAAATAGTTAAGCTCAATTTTGCAGGTTATAGATTTGATGAGCATGACCGTGACCGTGACTCGGTCAAATTAAGGTTGCAATTTGCTCGCTATCCTGGTGCAAGGTCAGGTGGCGGGCATCGTGGAAAGCGTTGAGTTATTTGATGTTGCAGGTGATTGATGCTTACTCTTTATAGCTAGACATTATGTTATTAATGGTCGTTAGCTGCCGCTAAGAAACTTCATTACAAAACAAAAAAAATCAAGCTAAATCGTGGAAACGATGATTCTGTAGGATGTGCGCAAACTGCGGAGTTTATGATAATGAGGGACGATTCAACGGCTTCGTGGTTTCAACAATTACACAATCTCTGAATGCACAATTTCGCTAGGACGAACTTAAATTGTGGTTTTCGATAATTGCTGAGCAGCTGCTCATGCTGGATTGTTTTTCTATTAGAAAACTGCAAATATTTTGTTTTATTTAATTGCTGAAGGCTATCCGTGTGCGTTTACGTAGATACTGCAAAACTTATTCTGATTGAACATGGCGAAAAATGACTTGAATCTATCTTTTGTGGTTAGGAATCAGTGATTTGATATATAAATAGCAAAGTGTTGTAGGTTGCAGAAATGGGAATTTGTCTTTTCTTTTATTTTTTTCTTATTTTAATTGTCTTCTCCTTTAGCTTTTGATCTTTTAGTATCCAGTTTAATCATTAGGTAAAAGAGAAGGAAGAGATTCCAGTTTTGCCAGATTACTAATTTTGTTTTTACGATATAAATTAAATATGTTTCATTTGTTGCATATTTCATGGTTTGATATTCCGAACTCCTAAATCTTATTTATTTATTGTTAAAAGAGGAGAGAGGAAAATTTTCAAAGCTGTATTATAGTCTCTGAGTTCTTTCTTATCCTATTTTTCGAATTTGATTTCTGGATTTAACTTTTTGCAGCCAAACAATTGGAAGTCTCCCATAGGTTGAGCTTTTCAAATTCCTCTTTGCATATAGAAAGATCCGTCAAACACTTATTTCTGCCAATTCTCATCTTATAGCATATAAAGGATTTTTGCACGTTTTGAGTTTGAAAAATAAGATTATCAGGTTGGACTTGATTAGTATTTTTGATCTTACGAAGCTTGTCAATGACGGGTTACACAATGAATAACATTAACATCATTAGTCAATACTTAAAATGTAAGTGCCATTTTGAGATTCTTCAATTTGAAGATGGCTTGACTAATGAAATTAATATTACCTTTCGTAAAACATAATTTTTTATGTTCATAATTTTAATGTTTATTTTTCTGATAAAAATAGAAATAAAAATTAGTGTCCAAGGAGTGACTAATAGTTATGGCTGTAAAGGCATTTACCTTTATGCATAGATGAATGTCATACTTGTGAGAGATGAATGAGGCTCTGAGCTTTTTTGAACCTCCCAGCGTAGGGGATTATCTGTCTCAGAATTCCAACTTGCATATAGTTTTGGGTTTCTTGGTTTCTAGGTTTTAAAGTTGTATTAGAGAGTTTTGGGGTCTAGATGGGGGCAATTTTATTTTGCTTACGAGAATTGGTTCTGGTTGCAAGATGTACCTATGTTTCTGGGGGTTGTAGAAAGAAAATGAAATGTAGGAGATCAGTTGGAGGACTTTGTTGATGATGATGAGATGCTTAAAACATTGAAAAAAGAAAAAAAGGAAAACAAATAGCAGACCTTAGCTCCCCTTCCAATGATCATTGCCTCATCTTCCTCAGCTGAAGTCTGTCAGTCTTTTTATCTGAACCTATCTTAGTCATGTCTGCTGAGTCCCTGTTTAATGTAACCTCTTCGGAGGATGGTCTGAAGTTTCTCTTAAATAATGATTTGTCTGTCCTGTTAGTGTCTGTTATTCGGCCCTAGAGGCCAGAGTCTGTAATCAAGGATCTTGCAGGCAAGAGTTCATGACTTAATATTCTGGTTGATCGTAAATGAAAGTTAATGGTCCGAGAATGAATACTTGCAGGATATAGTATCTAAGATGACAACTTATAGTTCTTATCTGATATTTTGGCATGGATCAATTATCAAAGGATGAGGTTTCATGACAGTAGTAATGTATGTTATGTTTAGGATTTGTGTTTATGAATTGAAACATCCATTGGTGGCAAGGATGATTTAGCTTCTCTTCATTATCCTACACGAATTACTTCAAATTATTTGATAATTGTGTTTTTGTAATCGAGATAGACTGCAATTTCACGTAAATATTGTTTTGCTGTTGATTGGTAAGAGGAGATTGATTGAGATTTTAAAAGTAACTATTAGGTATGAATTAGTTAGTTTAATTTGCAGACATGGCGTTGTTCACTTTGATAGTTTTGTTGTATCTTGTGATAATCAGTCTTCTGATTGGTCTGTTTATATTGAGAGAGAATTGAATCCACTAAAGTCTGCCATCACATTTGAGGGTGGTGGGTATTGTAGTCAGTAGGCACCTAATCCTATCGATGTTGGTATTCGTCTGCCATCACATTTGAGGGTATTATCGTCTAAACTGTTCTGTTTTGCCTACAAAAGTAAGAATAGTTGAAGTTGAGATATTTTGTAAATTAGCTCAAATTTTGCGCTAACTTGGTAAATTTCCCAAAAATTCTCGAATGTTTGAGTTGGGCTGTTTTAACGAGAACTTTTATGGCGAAAGTTATTGCCATAATCATTCAAGAATTGTAATTCTGATTGAGAAAATTTTGGATGAAGATTGTTTTGCTACAAAAAATAAAAAAATAATAAAATAAAATAAACTTGATAAATAGTTGAGATTGATGTCAATTAGAAATTTACCGAAATGACCCAAAATAAGGTCATTATTTAAAAAAAAAAATTAATAATATATTTCCACTTAATTTTTTAATGGCAAAAGAAAAATCATTATGAACAATAATGCGCATAAGTAAGATGGCGAGCTAATCAAGCTGGTAGACGTCATTGATGCTGGTCAGGGGTGAGAATTTGGGTCTAAATTTGTTTATTCGTTCGATTTGATTCGTATCAAAGAATGTATGAATTTTGAAAAATTGATTCGTTTAATAAGCGATGATTTGTTTATTTGTTTAATATTTTATTGCTTTTCTTTTCCTTCTTTTTGTTATTTTTCAATTAAAATATGAGAAGTTGTCAGTAATGTTATCCACGTTTGGTGGGTAATTTTATATCGTCTTCCGATCCGGTCCTTACAATTCAGATTTCGTCCGGTTATGCTAAACGACAAGACAAAATAGTGCCAAACAGTGCCGATTAGCGTCCGGATTTTGTTTGGTCATTCTGACCGGAAGATTTTCATATATATATTTCTAAAGAATTGATATAAATAAATTGTTGTAATTTATGTTGTTGAATCATATTAGAATTCGTTTATTAAATAAAAGCATCACATTTTGATTCGATTCGTTTATGATTTGATATAAATTTTATACATTAATTTGTTTTTTCACCCCTAATGTTGGTAGACGCCTGTCATTGACCTGGGGTATTATTGTTTAAAATGCTATATTTTGCCCATAAGTGTAAAAGGAGTTTGAGATATCTTGTAAATTAGATAAAATTTTGGGTTATTTCTGTAAAATTTACAAAATTCTCAAAGTTAATTAAAATTTATGATAATGGGTTGGCTATTTTATCTAAATTATTTGAGGCGAGGGTTGTTGCAAGAATTGCATTTCTTGTTTTCTTTTAAAGGTGGAGTTATTTGTATTAGGGGTGAGTAAAATTGGTTTCAGTTTCGGTTTCGATTTTCGTAATCTATCCGGAAAAAATCGGTTTCTAATTAAGTGGAATTAGAATTTACCCAATTAAATAGGATATCTTATTAATCGGTTTGGTCCAGTTCTGATTTATCCTATTCATTTATTATTGTCAAATTTTCAAAATGCAATTAAATACCGCATGATCTTCTATCAACATTTTGTATATGAAACCTGAATAGATGAAAATTAACATAGAATAAACAAACAGAGCACAACTTCAACCAAAAAAAATAATAAAAATAACACGTAATAAAATAAATAAATAGTTCCTGAACAGATTAAATTGAATGTTAAAACAGGATCAGAGTGCTTGATAGCTGGCTTTTGGTTGGCGTCTCTCGTTCTCTGCTTTTGAGCTACTGAGTTAATTTGGCATTGAATTATATGATTTTTGTAGAGCAATCAAGAGAAAAATGAAAAAATAATTTTTTTTTGGATGCGATGAGAAATTGAAAATTGTAAAATGAACGGATATTGAAGAGAAATCGTGGCTTCCGCCTGCAGTAGCTTAAATCTCCGGCATGTTTGAGAGAGCCTGTGTTCTTCCATAGCGCAATTTTTCTTCTTTATTTCTTTGCTATTTTGCTTGTCATATAGACGAAGAGGTGAAGACAGCGTGAGAAGAAATTATAAATTTTGTTAGAATATTAAATTGGGTATTAATTCGGTTTTAATTTGGTTCCAGAAACGGTTCTATATTCGGCTATAAACTGGTTAAATGATCTGGTTCCGATTCTGGTTCTGACCACTATATAATTGGAATGAGATCGTTTAAATTCGATTCTTCAATTTTGGAATCGGAATCAAACTTAAAAGAACCGGTTCTGGTTTAAAATCTAAAAAATCAATCAACCGGAATCGATGTTCACCCCTAATTTGTATTCTAAGAATTTTTTTAAACACTCATGTTATAATAAAAAATATTTATTACTAAAATATGCATAAAGTAAATTACTGTTAAATAAATTATGATATGTAGAAATTTAATATTTATTTAAATACTCATTAGGCACATTCATTCCATTTTCCCACCATCAAGCTCAAAAATTTTTGTTTCTAACATTATAAACTAATATTTACACTATCTAAAGATTTTATGTTTGAAGTTGGCTTTTATCATCACTGAGATCAGTGGTCCTGCTCTTCTCAAATGGGAGAACACTTGTTCGAGTTTCTACATGGATTCATCTCTAAAATATTGAATTTGTAGTTCAAGATTGTCTCTTCGTAAACATAAATTTCTGGGTGTATTATAATTTTATGTATTTAAAATCCCAATAAAATTCAGATTGTATATCCGTAGAATTTTCTCATCCAAATAATTATGTCGGCCAGACATGTATCTTCCTGATTCCTTTCTTTTTTATTAAGCTGGCATTATTGGAATCCAACTGTCCAGTGATGCCATGCTCTAAATTGTACTTGGAACAAAGCAGCATTTGTGAGCCAGCTTGAAATAATTTTGAAAAACTTTGCTGATTGAACTTCTTGGGATGCTGTGGAGTTAAGCTCTCGAAAATTGTCTTGGAGGCTACTGTTCCAGGAACTGCAAAGTCAATCATAAGGATGGGAAAATATATAAAGTTTAAGTGATGATTTGTTTTGGTATATTAAATAGTATATAAAGTAAAATTCGAAATTTTAAATTGACCATATGAGTCTACAAAATAATAAAATGTTCAAAAAAATTTCATCTTCTTCTTTGTAATTTGGAAGATTACATTTGAAGATTGTTTTGCTACTGATTGATAAACAGTAAATGAGATTGATGGCAAGAAATGATGCATATTGTCTATATAATATTATAAAAATTTTAATATAACGAGAAAATATATTATAGTATCTTATTAAAATAAAATAAAAATATTTATAATTAATCTAATTTCCACAATTAATTTTTTATCATTAAATTATAAATTTAAAATATCTCAACAATTATTTTTTATTATTAAATTATAAAATATAATAATAAATTATTAACATAAGAAACCTATTATAATATAAAGATATAATATACTATTAAAGTAAGAAATATATTAATTTAATTAATTAATATTTAAATTTATTATTATTAAATTATAAAACTAAATAAAGAAACCTATTATAATAAGAAAACATATTATAATCTCTCATTAAAGTAAAAAAAATATATGTAGTACTTAATCTTTACAATGAACCTCTATAATTAATTTTTTATTAAATAAAAAACCTATTACAATAAATATATATTATAATTTTATAAGAACTGTATTATAATATAAAACAAATTATATTATCATATTATAATTAAAAATACTATTAAATTATAAAATTTAATTAATAAATCTATTAAATAAAATTCATATTATAACAATAAGACATATTATACTATCAGATTAATTTTTGAATAATATCACATATAATCCGATAAAGAATATATATAAGTTAAATATTTTTAAGTTTTCTCATCGCATCACATTACACTTAATCTCTACAATTAATTTTTCTATTACCTATTATAATAAGAAGATACATTATAACCTTCTATTAAAATAATATATATATATATATATATATATATATATATATATATATATATATTTGGCATATAATATCTACAATTAATATTTTTATTATTAAATTATAAAATTAAAATAATAAATTATTAAAATAGAAAAACTATTACAATATAAAAATATAATCTCCTATTAAAATAAAAAAAATCTAAATTGTACCCGCCCACAAAACCTAGTCAATTTTTTAGGTTTTAAGTATATTGTTATTCGTTATTTTATTTTGAATTATTTTTATAAGTTTTTTATTTATTTCATGAATTTTTTTTTATTTATTGTGCTTCAGGATGTAAACTCTGACTATTAACTATTGCACAATAAATTAAAAAATTATTTAAGAATTGAGAGACAAATGAATGAGACATAAATATTACGTGTAAGTAAATCGGTTATCTCATTTATACTATAAAATCGACAAGATTCAGAACATTTACAAAATCAATATCTAAAATATATGTTTAACTCACACAAAATACTGGTATAGTATAAATAAATTTACTAGAATTCTGATGCTCTCAATGTCTCCCTTATTTTTTAGTTTTGATAGCAATAGCATTGAATCCAAGTTTCAAAAATTCTTTAATACATGTCAAATATTTAAGTTTATTCATTCATATCATCCGGTGAAATCAAAAGTTGTTGCCATAAATCGATACTGATACAACAACTTGATATGTCAAAAAGAGAGCCATCTACAATAGAGTATGGGAGATTTTATTACTTTATTAATTTATTTTTTTCATATTTAATGTTTAATGTTTGAAATTCAAATTCAAATTTATCAAATTTTAGGGTTGTTGATGTTGACTGTGGCCGAAAGTTGCATGTCTTATGCATGCAACTTGCATGCAACTTTCGGCCCCCTTTTTGGCAGCCAACTAATGAAGCAACAAGCAACACACGCTTTGCCAAAACGTGTTGCAATAGTGCACACGTTTTGGTGGCTATATAAGGAGCCCTTGATACCATTGTTAATCATCCCATAAATCCCAGAAATCCTAAATTGAGTGAGAATAGAGAGTAAAGTGGTGTGAGAGTTTTTTGTAAAGCTTTGATTTATAAAGCTTTGTAATTCTTTTGTGAGTAATATAAAAGAAGAGTTTTCTCTCCAATCACCTCTATTATTGTGTGTTTAATCACAACAAGTGGTATCAGAGAGCTAAGGTTACTCGGAGGGATCCCGAAACTCAGAAACAGAGGTTCGGTTCGGAAAGTCGATTCCGACAAAAGTTGTCAAAAATCGATTTTGAGCATACCATCGGACTTTTCACGGCGAGACGAGCACGGTGGTATTTTCCGGCGATCTATCGGAGATCAGACGGAGCTTCACGCGCCGCATGCGCACACGCTCCGCACGCGCTCTGGAGGTAGAAGACGCTGAGTCAGCGCACAGTCAGCGCCACGTCAGCAGACACTGCACAGTCAGCAGCCCAGTCAGTAGGACACGTCAGCAACACAGTCAGCAGACACGTGGCATCCAGTCAGCAGCCACGTCAGCTCAGTTACCACGTCAGCAGTGCCACGTCAGCGGTGCCTGGTAAATTTCAGATAGGTCCCTGAACTTTCTGGAAATTACAATTTAGCCCCTATACTCTCAGAAATTTTCAATTTAGTCCCTGAACTTTTTGGAAATTGTAATTTAGTCCCTGAACTTTTCCGTAATTACACTTTGGCCTCTGAACTTTTGGAAATTGCACTTTGACCCCTGTAATTTCTGAAATTTGCAATTTGGTCCCTGTGTCGGATTTGTGACAAAACGAAGTGTCATTTCCACCATTTTCGACCATTCCGGACGCAACAGTGAGGTCCGTTTTTTGAAATTCTGCTTAGAATTTTTATGATGGAGGGGAGCAACAGAAAAATGATTTTGTTAACCAGTACAAACTATTTCACATGGAGAGGAAGGATGAAAGACCTTATGTATGTGAAGGACTATGATGGATCGGTGTTTCTAGAGCAGAAACCAGAAGGAATGACCAATGGAAAGTGGGCTAATCTTCACCAGAAAACATACAGTACTATTCATCAGTGGATCGACGATAGTATCGTCAACCATGTCAGTGAAGAAACAAATGCACGTGACTTATGGAGAAAGCTGGAGGAGCTTTTCCGAGCAAAGACTGGCAACAACAAGCTGTACTACATCAAGAAAATGATGGGGTTGAAATACCAGGAAGGTACAGCTGTGCGGACCATATCAACGATTTCCTCGGAACCATGAAGGAATTGTCTGGATTGGGCATAGACTTCGGAGATGAGGTAAATGGCTTAATACTCCTTAATACGTTACCAGAATCTTGGGAAACGTTCAGATCTACGGTTATAAATTCAGCCGCAGATGGGAAAGTCACTATGGAGATGGCAAAGACCAGGATCTTCGAGGAAGAAAAGAGGACAAGAATGCAGGAGTCAGCATCAACCTCAACCTCAACCTCAGAAGCTCTAGTGACGGAGAACACCAGAAGGGGGAGGAGTAAAAGCCGAGGCCCAGGAAGATCAGACAAGAACCGGGGGAAATCAAGAACTAGAGATATTGAGTGCTATCACTGTAAAAAGAAAGCCATATGAAGCGGGATTGCTACAAACTGAAGAATGAGCAGTCCAGGAGAGATGGTGACTCTAATCAAGAAAGAGTTGCTACTACCACCGAAAAACCTCCAAGAATTTCATATTATATATGAAGAAGATGTTGTGAATCTTGCCAGCCACGAGACCAGTTGGGTGATAGATAGTGGCGCATCCATACACGCCACATCTCGCAGAGACTTCTTTTCATCTTACACACCAGGGACTACGGTGCTGTAAGATGGGGAATGACGGACAGTCCAAAGCCGTCGGTATTGGAGACATCTGCCTTGAAACAGAGAACGAGACAAGGCTAGTGTTGAAGGGAGTCAAGCACATCCCAGACATCCGATTAAACCTGATCTCAACAGGCAAGCTGGATGATGAAGGTTTCTGCAACACCTTTAGTGACGGATGCTGGAAGCTCACTAAAGGATCAATGGTCGTGGCACGAGGTAAGAAAGATTCAACTCTGTATTTGATGCATGCTAAGCTTTCAAATAGTATCATAAATACAGTTAACAGTAATGAGGCAGCGAGCTATGGCACAAAAGCTCGGTCACATGAGTCAAACGGGGATGGAGATACTACGCAGGCGGAATGTTATTTCGGAATTGAAGAACTCACACTTACGGAAGTGTGAACACTGCATGGCTGGAAAGCAGAACAAAGTGTCCTTCCAGAGCTCCCCGCCTCAACGGAAACTGGAGGTACTAGATCTCATACATTCAGATGTATGCGGTCCGATGTAGACACGAACACTCGGAGGGTCACTGTATTTTGTGACATTCATTGATGATCATTCAAGGAAGATCTGGGCATACACCTTGAAGAGAAAAGATCAAGTGCTTGGAGTGTTCAAGGAGTTTCACGCCCTGGTGGAGAGAGAAACCGGTAAGAAACTCAAATGCATCAGAACAGACAACGGTGGAGAATACAGAGGTCCGTTTGATCAGTACTGCAAGACGCAAGGAATCCGACATCAAATGACACCTCCGAAGACACCTCAGCTGAATGGCCTAGCTGAGAGGATGAACAGAACCTTGTGCGAAAGGGTCAGAAGCTTGCTGTCACAAGCCAAGCTGCCGAAGACATTTTGAGGGGAGGCACTCAACACAACAGTACATGTTTTGAACATGTCCCCAGCGGTCGCACTGAAAGGTAATGTACCTAACCAAGCTTGGATAGGTAAAGAAGTGTCATACCAACACTTGCATGTCTTTGGGTGCAAAGCATTTGTACACATCCCAAAGGACGAGAGATCCAAGCTTGATGCAAAGACGCGACAATGTGTCTTTATTAGCTATGGTCAGGATGATTTCGGCTACAAACTGTATGATCCTGTGGAGAATAAGATCGTCAGGAGCCGAGATGTTGTCTTCGTCGAAGACCAGACCATAAAAGATATCAGAAAGGAATTGAAGACAATGCCCCAATAATACAGAAATGTGAATCCAGAACCTCATACACCGGTGCCAGTATGAGTTGAAGATGAGGTTCCCAGACATGAGGGTACAGGTGATGAAGCTCCCAGAGATGATGATCATGATCAACCACCAGTACCAGAAGCTACACCAACAGTTCCACAGAGAGAGGCGACCTTCAACCAAATACTCTGCATATGAGTATGTGATGCTTACTGACGGGGGAGAACCCGAGAGTTACCAAAGGCTTGTGGAAACAGATGACAAAGAAAGTGGGAGGAAGCCATGCAAGATGAGATGAAATCTTTGCATGACAATCACACTTTTGAGTTGGTGAAATTGCCAAGAGGCAAACGGGCTTTGAAAACAAATGGGTGTACAGGGTGAAGCAACATGAGCATACTTCACTTCACAACCCCGGTACAAAGCTAGACTAGTTGTCAAGGGATTCAATCAGAGGAAAGGTATTGACTTCGATGAAATCTTTCTCTCCAGTTGTGAAGATGTCATCCATCAGAGTGGTACTCAGCTTAGCAGCAAGCCTCGACCTGGAAGTTGAGCAGATGGATGTCAAGACCGCATTTCTTCACGGGGATCTGGAAGAAGAAATTTACATGGAGCAACCAGAAGGCTTCAGAGTCAGAGGAAAATAGGACCATGTGTGCAGACTCAGGAAAAGCCTCTATGGTTTGAAACAGGCACCGAGACAGTGGTACGTGAAGTTTGAGTCAGTTATGGGGGAGCAGGAATACAAGAAGACCACTTCAGACTATTGTGTTTTCGTTCAGAAGTTTTCTGACGATGACTTTATCATCTTACTGCTATATGTAGATGATATGTTGATAGTTGCCAGGAATCAATCGAGGATTGATAATTTGAAGCAGCAATTGAGTAAGTCTTTTGAGATGAAAGACTTGGGGCCAGCTAAACAGATTCTTGGCATCAGGATCGGTCGTGATCGGAAAGCCAGGAGGTTATACTTGTCACATGAGGAGTACATCGAGAAAGTACTTCAGAGATTCCAGATGGACAAGGCTAAAGCGGTTAGAACTCCTCTTGCTACCCACTTTAGATTGAGTACGAGACAGAGTCACTCTACTGAGTCAGAGAAGGAGGAAATGAAACAGGTTCCATACACCTCAGCAGTGGGAAGTCTTATGTATGCCATGGTGTGCACGAGGCCAGGACTTAGCACACGCAGTTGGATTGTCAGCCGGTTTATGTCAAACCCAGGACGGGAACACTGGAATGCTATCAAATGGATTATGCGGTATCTACGAGGCACATCCAAGATGAGATTATGTTTTGGAAGCAGCGACAAACCAGTGTTGATAGGCTACACCACCGATTCAGATATGGCAGGAGATGTGGATACCGAAAGTCTACTTCGGGGTATCTGATTACTCTCTCAGGAGGAGCTGTGGCATGGCAGTCTAGGTTGCAGAGATGTGTTTGCAACTTTCTACAACAACACAGAGGCAGAATTCATTGCAGTGACAGAGGCTTTCAAATAATTGCTGTGGATGAAGACATTCGTCCAGGAATTGGGTTTCAAGCAGGAGAAGTACATTTTATACTGCGATAGCCAGAGTGCTATCTATCTCGGTAAAAATTCTACATTTCATTCGAGGTCAAAACATATCGATGTGAGGTATCACTGGATACGGGACGTCCTGAGCTCAAGGCTGTTAGAACTCAGGAAAATTCACACCGACGACAACGGTGCCGATATGTTCACGAAGGTTTTACCGAAGGAGAAGCTTGAAATCTGTCGTGCCATAGCCGGGATAACAAAACTCTCCACATAGTCAGAGTGGGGAGATTCAGAGAACTACGATTGGCTTGATCCCAACTCAGGGTACGTTGGCAGTCATACAGATGCAGCCAGGGGTGGATCCTTTGGAGGATCCGGTTTGGATGATGATGGTCGGCTCAGATTTTGGGGAAATCTTCACCGATGGGGAGATTTGTTGACTGTGGCCGAAAGTTGCATGTCTTATGCATGCAACTTGCATGCAACTTTCGGCCCCCTTTTTGGCAGCCAACTAATGAAGCAACAAGCAACACACGCTTTGCAAAAACGTGTTGCAATAGTGCACATGTTTTGGTGGCTATATAAGGAGCCCTTGATACCATTGTTAATCATCCCATAAATCCCAGAAATCCTAAATTGAGTGAGAATAGAGAGTAAAGTGGTGGTGAGTTTTTTGTAAAGCTTTGATTTATAAAGCTTTGTAATTCTTTTGTGAGTAATATAAAAAGAGTTTTCTCTGCAATCACCTCTATTATTGTGTGTTTAATCACAACAGTTGAAAAATATTTTAAGTTTGTATTAAACGTTTTTAATTTCAAATCCAATGTCCATCATTTAAACTTCAATACCGTGAAAAAAAAAAAAAAAAACATCAAGATGCACTATGATTGGATGAAAGTGAAGATTTCATAATTAAATAATGCGATGGCATTAAAAATTGCAATTTGTCACTCTTGCTGGCCTGTCAAAGATTTCATAATCATGTACGGTGAAAATAGACTTAAGGGCAAAGTAGACTTGATTTTTTGTCATATCGGTTCGAGCCTTTATGAGATGTAATAAGTTAAAAATATATTTTGATTTATCTTTTTTAAAACAAAGAAAAAATATATGATCAAAATTCATTTATATATTATTTAATAATTATTAATCATAATTTTGTTTTCGAAAAATACTCACAAAATTTATATTAGCACTGGCTCTTTTTTTTTTTTTTTTTTTTTTTAAATATGAAATTCATTCATAAGTAAAATGTTAGCGACACATTCTCAATGATGCAACGTAAGAAACTTCAATGAGCATTCGCGAGCATTATAAAAAATATCGAAGCAAATGGATATGAAGACTCAATAGCTTAATAAAGATATCAAGTATAGTCTTATACCTTATGACTCTCATTATAAATAAGTTAATAATTTAAGTATTATAAGCTAATAAGACTCATGCACATTCATATAAATGCATTAGAGTTAAATGTATAATGTTTTAAACCTTCAAATTTGATTTTTATGTATTGGAACCAGCATACCGGTCCCTGATATCAGCATACCGGTGACCCTGCTCTGCCTTGGGCAGCTTTGCATGCTCTCTGGAACCGGACTACTCCATACCGGTCTCTCATGCCGGTCAATCAAGAGTTTGCATAGCTACTAGAACCGGGACAGATCATACCGATCCCAATACCGGTTAGCTAACTGACACACTTACAAAGTGATTTTTTACTCCTAAGTATAAGAGTGTCGAAGTAATAAATAGCCCGGTAAGTCTGAGATCGATCCAAAATTAATAGATTTAGTAAAATAAAATAGTAATTTGTGTGAAAAGAAAAAATTGAATTGTTTGAAGTGATGTGCAATTTTAAATTGAACTACAATAATTATTTAGAATGATGGGGCTATGTGATCCACTCTTGATATTTCAAATATAGAGAAATCTTGCTTTTTTATAATTTATAAATTGTCATTATTACCCAGTTAATTTACTTCGGGAAATAATTATGCCAAAATATATAAAATCAGCAATAAAGGCGATGATAACATTTGTCTATAACAAGTCTAGTTACATACTCAATTATGCCAAATAAATAAAACCAGCCATAAGGACGGTAACAAAATTTGTCAATAATTAATCCAGATTTAAATTAAATATTAGTCTTCAGATTACAATTAATATATTATAATATAAGTAAGATTAATTTATATTCTCATATTTAGAGTTTCACTCTTTACCATAGGAGGATAAAATTAGCCACTTATGATTTGAATAAAAACTTGTATAATTTTATTATTGAAAGCAAGAAAAGATTATAAGAAAAATAAAAACACACAAGACACTTCTTCTAAATCTTTCAAGAGAGAAAATGAAAGAAGCATCAAGAAAATGAGAGGTGTGCACCTTTATTTATAGTAGAAATGATCATATCTCAATTATTAATTATAACTTTTAAATCAAATACAAACAATAAATTTTTACTAATTTATTTTTCATACACACGTAAAAAAAGTATCAATCAATTAATTGTGCCTACAATATTCACAGGTCTTGTTGAAAAGAGAGTAATATTTTTGTCCTAAAGTTATATCAGAATTCGCACATTTTAGTAATGACAGTTTATTTATTAAAAAATAGTATTTTTTTTTAATAATAATACATCTTTAACATTTGTAACAAGTTTTGGTACAGTGACTCCCAAACTAGTTGGTTTTAGGGCACTAGGTGTTAAGACACCCCTACAGACTTAATTACTCGGATCTCAAATGTTAAAAAGAAGAAGTGTCTGATTTCCTTAAGTTTTCTCTTTAACATATGTAACGAGCTTTGTGACAATGACTCCCAGACCAGTTGGTCTTAGGGCACTAAGTGTTAAAACACCCATACAGACTTAATTGTTCGAGTTAGAGAGGCTACAAAATCGAACTTATTCACACATATTTTTTTTTTTTACAAACTAATCTCTATCATTTTATGCGAACAATCACTGCTTACCGAGGCAAGATGTCCAGTTACTAAATAAAAACTTGATTTATTATTATTATCATTTTTTCTTAAAACTAACTCAAGTTCTATTGTTTTACGCGAACAATCAATGTTTGCTGATGTAAGATGTCCGGTTACTAAGTAAAAGCCTGGTTAGTTTTCTTTTTCTTTTCTTTTTTTGAAAAAAAAAACATAAATTCAACTACCTTTAGGTGCTACCTCCAACAAACTAGAGAACTGAATATTACAAAATTTTCACTTACAACCCACGATCATATGTTACCGTGTATGTATAAATACATGTCAAAAGAGCATATGAAGATCAAATTTAATCAATATTATGGAGAATATATAAATTTAAATGATTTAAAAAGAAAGAAACAAAAATAACTTGTTACAAATTACATTGATATGCGTCTCAGAAGCGAAAAATCCTTACATTGCCATCTCTGAACAACAATTCCACTTGGTTAGTTAAAAATTTACTGTTAGTTTGTGTGTACTGTTTTTGAATAAAAACACACAAAAAAAAAACACAAAATATTTTTTTTTACACACAAAACAGCAACAAAGCAAAAACAATATATATATTTTTTAAACAACAACATAAAAATAAAAATAATTTTTTATTTTTTTACAAAATAGAAAATAAAAAAACGAACTATCTAGTCAACTATCTCCTCACCCAACTAAATTGAGACATTATCCCCAATGTCTGAATAAGAAGAAGTAGAGTTTAGAAAACATCACATGATTAGTGTTGAATTAATAATTGAATCTTCAACACTGCTACTAAAAAGAAATGTTGAAAATTAAAATAATAAAGAAAATCAAAACAATAAATGATATGTACTTGTGGTTATGATTGTGGGTCACATCTTTCTCTGGTTTTATGTCCAGTAATGGCTTGAACACCCTCTATGGGTCGGAGATATGCTTCCCATCCAATTTTCTTATAAATTGACAAATAGGGTATTTTAAAGTCAGATTTCCGAGACTCTATTGTTGTCTTTCTTTTTGAAATATGTATGTAAATTGTGAATCAGTCTATCAAATCCACTGGGATGCGTCTCAAAATTCAATGATATATTATCTAATTACTCCTTACTAAAGCCATCTCTAAGGGTTAGATTTTTTCTTTGCGATTATTAGACATCATTCCTAAAGAATGATCACGAGTGTTGCACGTCCAACGTGCGAATTTATAACAAGCACCTAATTGTTTAGCCCTTAGTTTCTTAGCATAAATGCTTTTCTCTAAACTAGGTATGTAAGAGATGAATGAATCAAGAAATTTAAAGACTCATGTTTTAACCATATTTTTCATGTAAGGGTTTAACCTTTTTTTAGATGGTCGATATGTCCTGACATTATCTTTTAAATGTATTTTGCGTGTGCATTTTAAAAGATTAATGAAAGAAAATGAAAGAAGAATCAAGGAAAGAAGAGGTGTGCACCTCTATTTATAGTAGAAGTCTCAATCTCTCAATTATTAATTATAATTTTCCAAAGCAAATACAAATAAAAACTTTTACTAATTTATTTTTTTTCTTTTTTCTTTTTTGATTTTTTTTTAATTTTTGTTGATCATTTTGCAAACATTTATCACAATCCACCTAAAGGTGGATTGTGACATTTCAACCTCTCTTTTTTTTCTTTTTTTTATTTTTTACTTTATTTTCTAATAATTAAAATTACATACAACTTACATTGATGTTTTCACCAATTTCGACATTGAAATCCTTGGAACTACAAACTCTTGTAAATAGTAAAATTGTAGATATTTGAGTCTTATTTCATCTGAAATTGGATTTAGCTTAATCCGTTATCAGAGTAAAAAGTTATGGAAAAATTACAAATATTGTGCAAAACTGGAATTTTTCCGAAATTATACATTGTTAGAACGCCATTTAAAGTTTTTAGCCTCCAAAATCTAAATGTCACGTCAATTTTTCTAGTTATGTATCCAAAATATTATTTTACCTACATAAGAAATAAAAATCACAATAAAAATAGATAAAACATAAATTTAATTATTATTTCACAAATGTACTAAATTAAGAGGATTAATGAAACTACAATGTAAAATGATTAATTTTCTTTCTAATAAATGTACACTTTTTAGTGTTCATCACTAACCGGCATATCAGCCACCATATCTGTCAGTAATCCGATTTGTGCACTTTAATCTTCAATGGTCATATAGCCGTTTGATTTGCAGGACCGACATACCGGCCCTTGTGGACCGGCATATTGGTCTCAGGACAGATAGTTGTGGCATTTTTCACTTTCACTATAAATTGAGTCACAATTTCATTTTTGCAAAGATCTTGCACCCTCTAACATTTCTTAAAAAGCAAAAACATTGACAGTAACTTAAACCTTCTTGATCACACACTCTCTTCATAATCAAAGCTCACACACTTCACCTTTATATACATTTACTTGGGTTAGAAACTCACACCTTTAATCTTCTTCATCTTTGTGAGTACCCAAGTTGTGTTGTAAACTTATCATATCTTAAACCTTTGAGGTTGTGGAAATTCCTTGTTGAGTGAGTACACTCAAAATGGTAATTTTTGTAAAAGTTAAAGAGTGAACCTAAGTGATAAAACTCTAGATACTGTAAAAGATTTAAGGTGAACCTGGGAAAACTCTTGATTTAGGGTGAACCACGAAAAAATATTGGTTTGCGAATGCGCAACGAAAAACTCAATGTACAAATTCACATATAACGGACACAAACTCTTATGCAAATAACTTCATACATTCGCAAGTTCAAGAGAAGACAACCAATCACAATCAATATATCCATTTATTTTTACAAACATAGATTCTACATAAACAATCACAAACATCATCGTCATGGAGAACATAAAACAATCACTTAAAAATAATTTTGAAAGCTCCTCATAAAAACTCTTTGTTGTAAATAGAATCAAATTCAATAATCATCTTCCTTATAAATCCTTTACAAGCGTTCATGACCAACTCATCTGGATAAAATATAATAAGTGTCTAATTTTCGAATCACTCGTTAAGACCGGACAATGAATGAAACAAGCTAATGTCGACAAAGGGTAGCTGATAAGTGTGGTTTGTACCCACTTATTCCGACATCTTTAACTTATTATTGTGTATATTTCGAGATATTTAATGTCATTTATAGTTTATTTTATGTTTTTATTTGTAGGAGCATTAATACATGGATCCTGGGACAATTGCACTTGTTTTGGGGGACCATACGGAAGAACCGGTGAAGATATTATCATAGGCGCCGTAGCACTCGTAGCAGATACAAGATCCATACAAGTGGCCGAGGAATTGGCGCTGTGGCGCCAAGCTTCTGAGTAAAACCAGGCGCCACAACGCCATATTTAACTATCAAGTGGCGCCTTGGCGCCACAAATCACCAAACTACTCATAGCGCCAAGGCGCCACAAATTCAAAGAACAAAAGGCGCCATGTCGCCAGTTGAAGAAATGAAGAAAGGCGCCATGGCGCCTCAAGCATGATAAAGTCCATACAATTTCCAGAGAAGCAGGCGCCCAGACGCCAATTCACAAAGCTGCAGTGCTGCGCGGAAAGAAAACCTACGCGTTTCATGATTTAATTTTTAAGATCCCTAATGATACCCAATGACTCCCAGACTCCACTATAAATATAACAGTTCTTCCAAATTCAGAGGGGAGGCTAATACACAGCACAAAATACCAAAACATATATTTTTAGAGATTCAAGGAGGATGATTGAAGAGCAACAAAAGGAGACAAAGACGGTGACGTCTGAAGAGGAAGATATTCAATTCGGGTTTTATCTTCTTGTTTCTTTCTTAGAACTCTAATGATTTCCATTAGATTCATGACTTGTTTAGTATTGTTTTTATCTATTGTCATGAACTATACTCATTAATTCTGGAGAATGATGTAACTAATATTTGAACCTTAATTTTAATTGCTAATTTTGTTGTGAAGTTTTATTGATTTATTTATATTCTTTTGAGTTTAATGCTTTGTGTTTGTTGGCCACAAATATGATGATACATGTTTGAGATCTATCACTCGAGAGAGGGGATTTTGAATAGATCTAGAGAATATAAACTAGGATTTTATAGAGTTCGAGAGAATCTGTAATTCTTTGAAGTCGTTAACATAGAATCACAAAGCGTAACGAGTTGTTAACTATTGGATTTTTATAGAGATATCGAAGTCTGTAGTTGATGATATTTTCACTCGGCACTCGAGATAGGGAGTGAATATTTCAGGAGTCTTGACTTATAAACAAAATAACTGAACAAGAATTAATTGGCATGACAAATACATAGGAGACAACTATGTGAAATCAGGATCCATAATCTCTATCGTATTAGTTACTCCTATTTTATTATTTTTATATTTATTTATTTATTTAGTTAAATCTTTATTAATTATTGTCTAAATAAATTTAGGATTATCAATTGTAGTACTCAGTGCGAGTTAACGCAATCCCTGTGGGTTCGACACTCTACACTCATATTTATACTAAAACTTGACATCGTACACTTACGGTACGATATAAAATATCACAACAGTAGCAGATCTATAAAAATTGGACAGAGCCCTATACAAGGGTCACAAAGAGTTCAAAAATCATAAAACCACAAAAACATAGTACAAGCATCGTGGCAGAAACATATCATAACTTATCATAATGAAATCAGATGTATATCATTCAAAACATGATTCTTTTAAAAACGTAAGCGGAGTTCAAATTCATATTATTCAAAATAGTTCTCCTGAAAATAATCTTTTCAAAACACTTATCAAGTGTCCACCGTTCGAGTTGTGTGCTCTGATTGGACAGTGTACGAATAGGACCATGTCGACATGGTAGCGAGTCGTTCCATTTTCAAATGGACGGAACCCTAAAAAAGCGTCTCGGCAAAGCCGAGATAAAACATATCATCAAGCGTCACAGAGGGAAAAAATCATAAAACATCATCAGACACTGTAATGGAAAAAATATTTCAAGCGTCTCGATAAAAATATAATTTTATGGTTTTTAAAAATATCAAAAAGAGATTGCAAGCGTCAAGACATAATCATATATCATAAGCATATTGAAAAAGAGTAATCAGAAATAATTTTCTTTCAAAAGAACATTAGCTAGATAATAAACGTAAAAATACATACCAAACACGTACTTATAACACAGAATCTGAAATCTTTCATCTATATATATTCGAAATCATAAATTAAAGCAACAAAATATAAAATTTTAAAACAAAATGTCATGAAAAACAATAAAAAAAGTATCCGCACTCGGTTCAAAGCTTTTTCGTTTGCTTGTAAACTTTGAAAATGGCATACAAGTCACTTATTTCACAAGACGAACAATCAAGAACATCCATACACATATCCATTGGCAAGAATTCTAAATATGAAAATATATAGTTCGATCACAAATTAAAAACGTAAACTAGAACATCACATGAAAGATCATATATATGCTAACACGTGTAGTGGCTTATGTTGGGGTTTTGGGCGATGAGGCTCGGCGGAAGCGTGGTTCGAGCGGAATCGTAATTTAAAATTTTTTCAAATTACCGAATAAATTATTCAATATCTAATATGAATAATTTATTCATATTTCACATAAACCTATTTATTCAATATCAAATATCAACATAAATAAGGTTGAAACGTCGCGAAACTTTTACGAAAACCGTTTTTTCGTAAAATGACGCAAAATGCGTTTTTGACGGAACCGACCACCTGACACTTATGGGGACTGCCCAGGTCAGCCCCAATAGTGTTAGGGCAGTTCATGGGCTGCCCGAACAGTGATGAACTCACTATTTGGACAGCCGTCACCCGGTTGACTCAAAAGTCACCCGATAACGCCGTTTTTGGCCGTTTTCGCTTGTTTCAACTCATAAACAATTTTCGACAATTGTTCCAACTCCCAAAACACATACATTACATTCATAACACATCAAATGCATCACATAATTTCCAGTTTTGCAGAATTTGATCCAGAAACTAAAAATTCCAATTTTCATGCTTTAAATCCAAATTTTCAAGATTAATCCAATTAATCAAACACTAATTCAAAGTCACCACATATGAACACCCAAGAATAATTCTAGGTGTCACAAGAGTGGTCATAACACTCTAGAATAGTAACTCATCAATAATTGACCAAATTGGAAACTAATTACAATAATTACTTCCAAATACACCTCACACATGCATATAAGCTTCCAATTCAACCTCCACAACTAAAAGCCCTAAATTTCAGAATTTGAAGGAACCCTAGAACATTTCTAAATAATCAAAAAACAAGAAATCAAATTTCCAAGCTTATGGTTTTGAAGACTTACCTTAAATCTCCCAAATCCTTAGTCTTTTTCTTGATTTTCCTTCATTTTATTTATGGATTTATCAAACAAAGTTGGAAACCTATTTTTCTTTGAACTTTCGAAAATGGAGAATCTTAGAAGAAAATGAAAATAAATTTCCCCTTTTGTTTCCTTTGTGACCGACTTTTAAGGGATTATTTGGTCATTTTTCATTTTTAATTTCATTAAATTAAAAAAGCAAACAAGATAAGCTTAAAGGTGGACAAATCATATTTGAACATTTAAGCCTAATAAAGTCATGCCATTGAACCAATAATAATTGGACAAAAAATCATAACATTTATGAAAAAGTTTAATTAATTAATTATTTAAATATTTAACAATTAAATATCCAAATAATCAATTAATGTAATTATTATTATATACATGTATTTTTATTTACAATAAATAACAAATACATATATTTATGGCATGTGTCAAAATCTCATTTGACGAATAATTAATGTGTATCTAATCGTATTATGTATCAAATACAAATACACAATAATTATTATCGGACAAAATTCCTTAATGCATGTGTTATCGTTTAACCGATTAAACGATCCGAATTAACTCACTTAATCCGGTGAAGTATTATGAATAATCCGTATTATTCATATCGAGTTGCCCAAGTACTCAACGAGTACACTTCATATTATGGGACTCTCTAAGTTTAGGTTTATCCGTCACAAAATCCAATTTCGTGTCCATAATCCACCAACTCATGAATTATGACAACCACATATAATCTCGCTAAACTATGCAAGCCGAGGTCATTGCATACGTATAATCCCTCCGTCACAGGCTATCTGTATTATACCTGGGATATAGATGAAAACGTCAAATCCGTTCGGTATAATACAATCAACTTTCAATTTACGATATCTAAATAACACTCGGAACTGATTTCCGAAGTTATACCACGGCCATGGATTTACTAGATCGTAAACACGTGCGGATGCTTATGCCCTGTACACAGGACTGATAGATCCTATCTTGATACGTACTAGATATCATTAGCATCAGTCCACACCCAACGAACATGTGAAAGTCTGATCATGAATAGATCGTTGACGTGACTGCCATCAAAGTGTGGAAGATAACTCATATATCCCATTATGGTATCTTAAGTCAGATGACCACTATGCTTACTCAACTCGAGAAGATTCCTATTGACATTGGTGTACCATCTATTAGGAAATCTTCAGTGAGTCGTTCATTGTCTTATCAAATAAACACCTACATGTCTATAGGAGTCTCCCGAGACTCATGGTTCATTAGGATAAACCATCGGACCAAGTCACGATATACGACATGTACTGGACTCAGAGGATTTTATTAACCGACCGTGTTAGTAAATCTTGACCAGGAACTTTATTTAAGGATATATATCTTATAGTGCGCTTCCCAATGTCAATTACAATCTACGTTGTAACTGCGCACTATATTGTAAATCATAGGGTCTTTGTCTAATATACACATATCACTGAACCTGATTCAGTTTCGATCTAATCGTAATCATATATCTAATCGTAATTAGATCGAATAAGTGTATAAAAGACAAGAGTGCTACCATTAAATTAGTAATATTATGGAAAATAGAATTGCTCGTATTTATGAATCGGACATAAATACGATCCGGATTGGCACTCCGAGCACCAACCCTAACAGCTTATACATACAAGCCCATACATGATCTATTACCTATTTTAAAATAGGTATAAAATGGACGTCGTCCGAACAGAATCATAACCAGTACTTCTAAATGGATACTCACAAGTCAAGTATATCACAAAGCATATTTCAAATCCATCAAACTTTGGCAAACAACTCATACATCGAGAAGTACTATTATCAAATTACACTCCAGTAACATTATTCTAACTTCCTATTTATGCCCTTACATTTATAATATAAGGTTTTAAGAATACTTCTATCAAACCACCCAAACATGTGGCTAAAACCATCCCAAACCCATGGTGGTTTGGTTCTAACCTATTTCATTCATGTTTCATGCTAGAAAACACTCATCTAAACACTATTATTGCTTCCCAACTCATGGATCTCTCAACATTTCAAAATCCTCAAAACCTACGATTTCATTCCTTCACACATACCATGGGCTTCAACTCATTTCATACACATATCATAATGATACTTACTTAACTAATCATCCAAATCATACAAAACAACCTTAAATCAAAGGGTAGGTTTTACCCAACTCATAGAAACTTACCTGAGCTTTCTAGAGCTTGGAAATGCATGAGAATCTTCAAGATCCAAACTTGATTTGAAGATCTAGCATAAGGCTTTTTGAGGGGAAAAGGGCGTGAGTGAGATATGAGAAGGGAAATGAAGAAAACATCTAAATGGGCCTATTTATAGTGGGCCGAAATCAAAAACTTTCTATCTAAAAATCGTTGTCGTGTTCAAACATTTGTCAAACAAAACTCGAACGCCAGCTGTCTAGAGGCTTGCATTTGAAAGACATGTCGAACGTGACTCGAACGAAGGCTCTCTGGAAAGCTTCGTTCGAACGGACAGAATAATGTACAGCCGAAATCAAGAACTTTCCGTCTAAAAATAATTGTCGCGTTCGAACGCCTGTCAAACGCAACTCGAACACCAGCTCTCTGGATGCTTGCATTTGAAAGACATATCGAACGTGACTCGAACGAAGGCTCTCTGGAAAGCTTCGTTCGAACAGACAGAAGAATATGCCACAAATGCAATTCCTGGTTTGCGTGCGAAGTCCCACACGAACGTAACAAAAACACGAACATACTGGAATGAAAAATCTAAGGTAGAATGAATGCAAAATGATCCCAAATGCTCTTAGACTCAATCCGAAGTCTCAACCAATATGTATATATCTAACGCGAGCATTACGCTTCACTTACATGACCTATATGACCATGATGACCATACTGAACATGCCAAAAACCTGGGATATTACAGTTGTTCATTGTAGAGATTAGGTTCACGTGGTGCGATGAAAAAATTTAAATTTTTCTAGTAATAATAAATTATAATATTAATTAAATTAATTTTTTTCTTATTTTAATATGATATTATTTTTTTTAATATTGTAATAAGTTTCTAATTTTAATAATTTATTTTTATAAATTAATAAAAAAATTAATCTTAGAGATATTATAATTTTAAAATTTAATAATATAAAATTAATTTTAAAGATTAGGTGACATATGGTGCGATGAGAAAGCTTAAAATTGTCTAATAATAATAATAAAATAAAATATTAATTAATTATTTAATTAAATTGATAGGTTTTCTTATTTTAATAGGAGATTATGTATTTATATTATAATAAGTTTCTTATTTTAATTTTATAATTTAATAATAAAAAATTAATTGTATAAATTAGGTGACTCATGGCGCGATGAGAAATTGTAAAATATGATATTTTAATTTTATAATTTAATAATAAAAAATTAGTTATAAAAATTAGACGTCAGTAGTGAATATATATATATATATATACATATACACACACGTATATTTTCTTCAATACACTAATATTACTTTATGAGTAAATTAATAAAACAATGTTGGTTTATTGAAAACAACACGTGTCCAGACGTCGGAACCTAAAATTCCATTTAAAAAAAGGTAGCACAAAAATCATCAAATTCAGGTCCCGGAAAGACAATGCAACTACTTCAACTACTAGGAAATCTTCTAACCCCCTTTCCGGGATTCCTCTGCATCTGCGGAAACTTGCTTAGCTGGACCTTTTTATATAAATTTTGAATTATGGCTTGCCATTAGGACTCTCACAGATTCCTAATTAATCTATAATACGAAAACTACTAAATCTGTTTAGATTCAACTATCCATACAGATACATATATACTTCTTTTCAGGTTTTGTAGTCTCAGTGCATAACCGAATCATGTTGTAGCTATATTATATAAGCAAAGAACATATATAAAGATTTGGTGTTGGATTCATCAATGGCTGCTGCTGCTGAGATATCTGAGGTTGTGGGCATGGAAGATGGGGTGAATGAAGAGTGTGTGATAAAGCAAGTGGATTTAACAGTGCCCAAAACTGATGATCCAACGATGCCGTGTGTGACATTCAGAATGTGGGTTCTGGGGGTTCTTTCATGTTCTATACTGTCGTTTGTCAACCAGTTCTTTTGGTACAGGAAACAGCCATTGACTATCTCTTCAATTTCGGCACAGATTGCTGTGGTGCCCGTTGGCCATCTGATGGCTCGGACACTGCCCGATCGTGTCTTCTTTAAGGATACCATGTTTCAATTTTCCATGAACCCGGGGCCTTTCAATATTAAGGAACATGTTTTGATCACTATCTTTGCTAACTCTGGCGCTGGAACTGTTTATGCTACTCATATTTTGTCTGCTATTAAGCTCTTGTATAAGAGGAAACTTGCATTCTTTCCGGCCATCCTTGTTATGCTTACGACTCAGGTACTTTGTTTGCTTCTTTTGAATTCTAGTTTATACAAGCATTATGCCTATTTCTGCTGGCACAGTAATTGAGCTGCATGTGTTTAATCTTTCAAATTAGGTGTTAGGTTTTGGCTGGGCTGGTCTCTTTAGGAAATATCTGGTTGAGCCGGGGGAAATGTGGTGGCCGTCCAATCTGGTTCAAGTCTCGCTGTTCAGGTATCTATGACTTTGCAAGGAATTTTCATAATCTGTATGTATATTTTCTAATGTTACTCTGTCAAATTGCAGGGCACTACATGATAAAGAAAAAAGACAAAAAGGTGGAATGACTCGCAACCAATTCTTCCTTACAGTTTTGATCACCAGTTTCGCTTACTATGTTTTACCTGGCTATATATTTACTTTATTGACAACAATATCATGGATCTGTTGGATTTCTCCAAAGTCTGTTCTAGTACAACAACTTGGTTCAGGATTGAAGGGACTTGGAATTGGTTCCGTTGGATTGGAATGGTCTACAATTTCATCATACCTTGGGAGTCCACTTGCCAGTCCGTGGTTCGCCACAGCCAATGTTGCTGTTGGATTCTTACTCATCATGTATGTGATGACCCCCCTCTGTTACTGGCTCAATTTCTACAAAGCTAAAAACTTCCCAATTTATTCAGAAGACCTTTTTAAGGCAAATGGTGAAGCGTATGATATTTTGAGCATTGTGAACTCCAACTTCCATCTTGATAGAACTGCTTATGCAAAGAATGGTCCCATACATCTGAGTACTCTTTTTGCTATGACCTATGGTCTTGGATTTGCGACACTTTCCGCAACACTTGTCCATATCCTCCTTTTTAGCGGAAGGTAAACTCCTTATACATTCTCTATAATGGTCATGTTCATGGTTTATGTTTCTTATTGGTAAGCATCACATGTAGAGACCTGTGGAAGCAAACAAGTAGGGCCTTTGGTGGGAGAAATAAAATCGACATACACACAAAACTTATGCAGAAGTACAAGTCAGTGCCCATGTGGTGGTTCTGGGTCATCCTTGTGGTCAACATTGCTCTTATAATCTTTGCTTGCCAGTATTACAACGAGTCACTTCAACTGCCTTGGTGGGGTGTGTTGCTAGCTTGTGGCATTGCAGTTTTCTTCACCCTTCCAATTGGTATCATCTCTGCCACCACGAATCAGGTATGTAATGCCCAACTGTAAGATATATATTTTGAAAATATTTCAAAGATTAAACTGAATCTTTATTTGTAAACAGAGCTGCTTGACCTAAAAGTTTAAAACTTCCTTAAGTTTCCAAATTTTACTTTAATATTTGTCAGAAATCACTTCAAACATCTACTATAAATGGAAACGAAAGCATTAATAATTATCAAACATGAAAATCCACCAAACTTTCTCACTTCCAGCAATGTTTCTTTCTTCAATCTTCTTTACCTTTGAGGAAGTTATCTAATAATAAGTGCTTTACTGTGGATTGTTTATTTATAAGTTTTGAAGTTGATCCTTAACTGATATTTGTGCAATTCTGCTGCTGAACAGCAACCGGGTTTAAATATCATCACAGAATATGTGATTGGTTATATTTACCCAGAGCGGCCAGTTGCTAATATGTGCTTCAAGGTATATGGATATATTAGCATGACTCAGGGTCTAAGCTTTTTATCTGATTTTAAACTTGGGCACTACATGAAGATTCCACCAAGATCAATGTTCATGGCTCAGGTCAGTAATTTTATCCTCTGTGTATCATCATGTCTAATAGCAACAAATCTAAACAAGATGACTTAAATTTACAGGTGGTGGGAACACTTGTTGCAGTAGTGATATACACGGCGACTGCCTGGTGGCTAATGGAAACGATCCCCCATCTTTGTGATACCACAATGCTGCCCAGTGACAGCCCATGGACTTGTCCAATAGATCGTGTTTTCTTCGATGCCTCTGTCATTTGGGGTCTTGTTGGGCCCCGAAGGATTTTTGGAGATCTGGGTGAGTATGGAAACATCAATTGGTTCTTTCTAGGTGGAGCTGTAGCACCTTTCCTAGTATGGCTTGCCTATAAGGCATTCCCTAACAAGAAATGGATACGGTTAATCCACATGCCAGTCCTCTTAGGTTCCACGTCAATGATGCCCCCAGCCTCCGCTGTCAACTACACTAGCTGGATCACCATTGGCTTCCTCTCAGGTTTCCTAGTTTTCAGGTATAAACCAGAATTGTGGAAGCGCTACAATTACATTCTCTCTGGTGGACTCGATGCTGGGACTGCGTTTATGACAGTACTGTTTTTTATTGCGATGGGATCCCAGAACATTGGTCTCGACTGGTGGGGAAATAGAGGAGAAGGCTGCCCATTAGCTTCTTGTCCAACTGCTAAAGGGATTATGGTTGATGGCTGTCCAGTTTTTTGATCCTAAACTTTCCAGCTTGTTTGGAACTCAACTAACACATGTTCGTTTTGTTAATAGTCTTTCCAAGGTTTCTTTTGATATTAATGTTTACTTTCTACTTTAGATTTTCTGATACAATTTTTATTATATTTGGTATCTTGTTTTAGGCTAATTGATGTAAAAAAAAAAAAAAAAAACTGCATTAATTGATTTTGCTTCTCAGAATGGAGCAATTGCAATCTTGCTCGCTCCATATTTCTTTTGATTTATGTCTACCTAAATATAAAGTAGGTTTTTAAAAGGATGAAGACAAGCCAAAACTGACACTTAATTGTTCATGGAACTACATATTTGTTCATGGAAGCAGGTGCTTATTTGACAGCATACATGTAAAGGGCATTATCAGTCCGGCAGTCATACAATTGGGTCTCAGCAATATAAGCTTCACAGCCTTCACGTGAATACTGATACTGGATTTTATATCGATATTATTATTATTATTATTATTTTTGTTTTGTTTTTTTAGAAATATTAGAAACCCTGCCGCCAAATTAAGGGTGGCAGAAAAGTCCGGGCCCGGTCCAGCCCGAACCGGCCCGTCCGGGCTTTGGCCCGGCTCGGGGTAAAAAAAACCAGGGCCGGCCCCTTTAATCAAAAGTCCGGCTCGGGCCACTATTTAAATTATTAATTTATCGATGAAACTTTCGATTTATTTGTGAATTATTTGTATGTTTTTAATTTTTTTTTAAACAAACGGGCCGGATAAAGCCCGTGCCCGAGCTTTTTTTCTTTGCCGAGCTCGGGCCGGGCTTATCAAAGCCCGAGCCCGGCCCGGCCCATTGCCACCCTTATGCCAAATTATCCGACCCGGATTGAACAGAGCAAGTAAAACACTCGACTGCCCCAAATTTCTTTAAGAAATGCATTCCTTAAATTCAAACTCAAGACCTGATAATCAGGTCATAAATCTCTTTTCATCAAATCACACCATTTGAAGACGGTATTACTTATTTCCTTCAGCTTTATTAGATCTGAAATTTCTTAATAAACTCTGCAGTTTAAAATGATGTGATTCAATCAAATAAGTAATAAATAGACGACAATAGATTAAAATGATCAAGTAATAATTAATGCAAATTACACAATTATAAAATAAGTAGTATAACCATACCAGTTAAATCAATTAAGGGCGGTTACTTTAACCTACCTTATTAAGGTAAAATTAAGGTAAAAATGTAAAAGTGACCATCTAACTTTCATATTTTTTCATTTAAGTCCTTTAACTTTCAGTTTTGTCAATTCAGTCCTCCAACTTTCAATTTTTGTCAATTCAAAGCTCCGTTATAAATTCATCACTGTTGCCGTTACAAATAACGGCAACAGCATAGTAAACGTACTTTGCCTATTATTTAATTAATACCCTCAATTAGAAAATATAGGCAGACAGATGAAGCTAAAGCAAAGTAAATGTACTCTGCTTGCATCTTCGAGCTATTTTTTTGTCAAAAACACATATCCCAAGTTCAATATGACTTTTTGTCAAAAAATTATAAAAATTATAACTAGTGCTAGTAAAGAATATATGTATTTATTAATAGTAGGCAAAGTACGTTTACTTTGATGTTGCCGTTATTTGTAACGGCAACAGTGATGAATTTATAACGGAGCCTTGAATTGACAAAAATTGAAAAATAGATGACTGAATTGACAAAACTGAAAGTTAACGGACTTAAATGAAAAAACATGAAAGTTAGATGGTCACTTTTGCATTTTTGCCTAAAATTAAAAACATATAAAATTCGGTGGTATAACTATCCCAGTTAAATTAATTGAATAAGGACGGTATAACCGAGCCTATTAAATCAAATAATAAATAGAAATAAAATTAATTAAAATGTGGAAGGTATTCCCATCCCAATTAAATAATTGAACGAGGATGGTATAACCAACCCTATTAATGTAAGTAACAAAATAAAATAAATACACAAGAAATTTAAGAACAACACTATCATTTTTTTACGAGGAAATTGTTGATAATCACGATCTTAGGATAAAATTCTCTTCATATTTGGATTAGTGGAAATTTGCATACATTTGTCCTCCCTATAATTTGATGTTTTGTGAGTTATCTCGAGTTTTATGAGCGTTTTGGGTTCATTTTGAAGGTAAAAATAACATCGAGACTCAATGAAATCAACGGGGGATGAAAGTGGTAAAATATGGAATAAATTGGGTCAAATTCAGAGTCACAAATGGGCGTCCCGACGTTGAGTAGTGCGTAAATTTAGACAGAACATACATTTTAGTCAGTGTCGCGATGCTCAAATTATAGTCAACGTCGCAACGTATTGCAGTAAAAAAAATCAGACATAACGTAAATTCTAGTCCGCGTTGCGACGTAAACTTGTGAGTGTCGCGACGCTCAAACATCTGGTACACTCGTCGTGACGCTGAGACGAGCGCGTCGCGACGCACTCACGTTTTCCAAGTTTTAAAGAAGTATACTCAAGAAGGAACCAAGGCTCCTTATAAAAGAACAACTCGTCCCAAAACCTAAGAGAGACTCATACCCTAATTTCAGAGCCTCCAAGGTGATTTTTGAGAGTAAACAAAGCACATCAAATGATCACAACTCAAAAACTCAATAGTAAAGAGCAAATGATTGACGATCTCGACAGAGTTTCTTTTCCTTTTAACTCTTTAATATTTTGTTTATTGTTGAATATTTATTTAAAGTTGATGAGCATGTGTAATAATTAGATCTATAATTTGGGGTTGTGATGTAACCATAATTTATGAGTTTATAAATTGATTTTTCTTATATTCCTGTGGTATTTTGGCTTATTTGTTGAATGTTGATCTTAATTTTCTTGTTGCTTTATCACCAATATGATTGATGTGATAAACTTAGATGAACTAGACAAATGGATTTTAGGTTTAGACTTAGATTCAATAGCACACGATCTCTCTTAGTGATTTATCTTAAGGATATAAATATACTTGTAGGGCGGGTGTAGCCATAATTGGAACTTGAACTTAATGAATTTGAGGTTTTTTAGTTAAGATAAAAATATAGTTAATTAAGTTACTTTGAATATTTTCACATGACCATCGAAAGAGGCTTGTGGATATTTTAGTGTTCCAGGTTAATAAGCCAATATATTATACGAGTATAAGAAAACCAATTCCTCCTTAGAATAATACTGGGCGGATTCACAACCCTGGATGTTTTCTCTCCATTGATTACCTTTGGAATTCATCGTAATTTTATTTAATTGCTTTAGTTTTAGTCAAACTCAACCAACAATCACATTTCAATTTACTTAGATACTTATAGGTAGAGAGTCTTCATGATTAATAGAATAGGTAATAAGTTCTCAGGGGATCGATAACTTTTATGCTACTTGAGTGATATATGAGCTTGCGTAAAGTGTGAAAATTACGATCAAGTTTTTAGAACCGTTGTCGGTGACTTATTTATCTTTCATTATTAATTTTGAGATTAGATACTTTACTTATTATCTAAGTTTTTGATACTTTACTTGTTATCTAAGTTTTTTCTTTTTGTTTTAATTTTTTTTAAGGTTCTTGGGCAACTACATGAGAAGAAGCTGAAGTTGTGAACTCATTCCTCTTGACCCATAAATCGAGAGAACCCTCCAACAGTTGAGAAGGGACAAGCCAGTGGCACAGCTCAACATGAACAATCAGGAACTGTAACCCTTAGAAGAAGCACCACTAATTCCAATTCGGGATATGACAATCCATGTGGTTGATAGTTTCATCTCTTGCATTGTCCTGCTACCCCTAACCGCAAACACATGTGATATCAAGACATTCATTCAGAAGTGTGCGTCACATTTATTTACAACCGAGGGGCAGGAGAAGCAATGCGGCTGCAAGCTTTTCCATACTCCTTAAGAGATAGAGTTAAATGATGGCTCAATTCACTACCAGCAGGCTCTATCACAACTTTGGCAGATTTAACAATAAAGTTCCTCGCAAAATACTTTCCACCAGCTAGGACTGCAAAATTAAGAAACGACATTACATCCTTCGTGCAATATGACTTTGAAACTCTTTACGAGGCATGAGAAAGGTACAAGGAGCTGCTACGGAAGTGCCCTCATCATTAGATTGCCAAATGGCTGTAGGTACAGACTTTCTACAATGGGTTTAATGGTATGATAAAGTCCACAGTAGATGCAGCCGCGAGAGGTGCACTAATGGGAAAAGGAAAACACTAAGTAATAAGCGAAAAATATATCAATATTTACCGCCTCTTTTACTTAATATTTTGTATAGTTTCTCGAGTTTTGTGAATATTTTGATGTGTTTTGTATTATTTTGTAGATAAATAAGATTTCAGGACTCAATGGAATCAAATCAGGGCTAAAATGGTGAAAAACGGACAAAAAATGCAAAAATGGAATTTCACGTCACGACGTGCACACCTTCTGCATCGCAACGCGCCATTGTTACTATGCTGCCAACACCACGTCATCGCCGCATCAGCACATGCGTCATCATCACGTCAGCCAATAATTCAGTTTGATGACACGTCATCACTTACTTTATCATGAAGTCAACATAATAATTCAGTATGCCGACATGCGTCATTCCTTGCGTTAGCATGATGTCAGCATCGCGACGCCAAGCCCTCACACGTCGCGACACCGAGCCAATAATTTAGCTACCGACAGTCGCGTGCGACGTGTCAAACGTCGACACGCATCGCGATGCGCAGAGTCAAATTTTACCTATAAATTGAGGCCGATTTCATTTGAAAAATTCATATTTTCTTCTGGGTGTAGGCATTGCATTTTTACACATTAGCCCAATGATGAGTCTCGTATGGAGGCAACTACCTCTTTAGTCATGAAAGTCGCGGGGGAAACGGACGCTGAAATGGTAAAGTTGGAAAATGGAATTTTCGTTGGATTTAACTCGCTTGTTTCGCTTCGGGTTCGCTTGTTGGACCTCTGTTTTAAAACACACCAAACCCATTAAAACATATCTCACAAATTAAATAATTAAAACCAATTAAAATTAAATTAAATTAAATTAAATCACATTCACCAATTAAATTGAACTTGAAATTAAATTAAATTAAATTCCTAATTTAAATAAAACACATTCCTAATTAATTTAATCACCTTCCTAAATTAAATAAATCATATCCTTAACTAAAAAGAATAAATCAAATCACTTCCCTTAATTAAAAGATTTTCCCTATCACATACTAAATTAAAAATATCTCCTAATTAATACACAAATTTGATTGCTTCCCCAACAAGGTAAAACTCATCCCCTTGCCTATACAAATAACCATTCACCCCTTTATCAAACCCTGGCTGGCTCATTCTCACTACAAAAAAAACACAAAAGAAAACCCTCAATTCACAGCCCTTCAAGCACCTGCCTTCACCTAAGCCACACGCCACAACCTTCAACTTCTCACACAAAGCCACCTTGCAAACACACGCACACACTACCTTCACAAACGCCTGAAACCAGCCTGCCTTCTTAGCATTACTGCCAGCTCACCTTCACGTTAAAAGCACAGCCACAAAGCCTTCATTCACGCACCCCTTGACCACAAAGCCCTCATCACCCACGCAAACCATCACGCCACATCTGCCCTCTTTACGATAGCCTGATCCACTCACTGCCATTAAACACGTCCTTAGCCTGCTCTACTCACTGCCACTAAACACGTCCCTAGCCAGCTCCACTCACAGCCAAACAGCCACACGTCCCTACTACCTCGCCTAGCCAGCCTCCTTCAGCCTCGCATCTGCCCCACTTCGCTAGCCACACAGCAGCCTTTGACCAATTCAGCGCATCACACACCTCACGAACAAGCCTTCAAAACTGCCCTCCAACAAGCCCAGTTCAGCCGTATACCACACCATAAAACCGTCCCTGAATTGCCTCACAAACTGCCGCATAAAACCCCTCTCTGCACGCCCAAATCAGTCCCCAAAACCTGCCACAAATAGTAACGAAAACTGCCCCCAAACCAGTCCAAATAATCCTCAAAACAGTCCCATAATTACCAAAAATAGTGACCCGAAAATACAACAAAAAAGCAGCAGCGAAATGGAGTGAAAACAGCGGCCCCCAAACAGCGAAACAGCGAGGAGGAAAAAGTTGGATTAGTGAACCAAAAGAGTTGCGGATCATTCACCCTTCCAACGGACGTGTAACGCCCTTTCGTGAGACTGAGAAACAAAAGAGGTTAGACCTGAGGGCACCTTCTTACTTATCTTCTTTCGTTTTATTTTATTTATTTTAAAATAATATTGCATGAGAGTCGTTTGAGGCATGATGTGATTGTTGGATGAGCGGGATGTGTGTTCCCTTTTGTGGTATATCGGATGGAAACCCGGACGTAATTCCGTAGCCGATTCCGAATGGACGGTATTGCGGTCTGCACTCGGGATACAACGCCACGTACCACTTAAGATGCACGTATCTCGTCTCATCCAAATTTATATTTAAGCATGTCATAGTTCTAGGCCGTTTATTTATTATTTTAAGCATGAGTTAATTTAGTCTTGTTATTTAATTTTCAAAGCATGATTGTGTTATTTAGGCATGTTGTTTCTTCATTCTTTATACATGATGTTTCGTTTAGTTTATGTTTGTTATGTTAATTAGTTATTGTTTACTTTGGTTTAATGGTTCAATATGCTTGTTGTGTTATATTGCGTGGAGTTATTTGGATGAAAGCATGTTAGATCTAAGTACCCTTGAGCATGAATATTGAATAGATTCGGTTAGTTTATTGCACAAATCATATCATCACAAGTGACATAAGTAAGGGACCATTCCGAACCCAACAGTTTGAGGTCTTCCCTTGCAGGGGTGAGGGCGGCCTTAAATCTTTGTCCCGGTTCACACTGGGTGGCGACTCAATGTTATTTCGTACTCCAACTAGGCCGCGAGCCTAGAAACAGCGTCGTCAGGTTCTGTTGTCTACACTGGGCATTTCCTTAAGAATACTAAGAAGATAGTATCTTGATTGTTTATTTACATCTTTCTTGTATTTAATTTTTATTATAAGCAATAAATCTTTCTTTGTTTTACTTTAAAGTATGAGTATGTAACTTCTTTCTACTGGGGTGAAATGTAAAGCTTTTATTATTATAATTTAGATTAATCTCCCTTAGTTATAATATATTAACTATCTTAAAACCCGACTTAATGGGATACCGCCTTTATGGTCGGTTGGACTTAATTAAATTAATTTTAACCTGACTAAATTGGATACCTCCTTTATGATCGGTTGGAATTAATTAAAAATTTGACTAAATCAGGATACTGCCTATATGGTCGGTTGATAATGTCATGCAATTTTATATATTATAATAAATGAGATTTCTAAATTAGAAGTGATAAAAGTGGATCCCCTAACCCCCAACATTTTATTTTATTGTTAATTTTATCTTCTTAATTATCAATTAGTTGCGTAATATTTTCTTTATTTATGTTTTTAATAATCCTAGATATGTTGTAACTAAATACCGTATCTAGGGTTGTGATGAATTCCAATATCATTGGTTTATAATTGGTTATTTTGTGTCTTGGGTAATATATTGGTTTATTTATTGAGTCTTAGTCTTAATGCTTCTTGTTAACTGGCCACTAATAAGATTGATTTGGTAAACTTAAAATGAACTTGACGAGGGATTTTAGGTTCATCCTTAGACTCAATAGCTCACGATCTCACCTTACGGTAAATGTCCTTAGGTAGATTTCCTTCCAGGATAGAAATATACCTGTCGGGCGGGGGTAGCCACAATTGGAACTTAATCTTAATGAATTCAGGTAACTTGGTTAACATAGAAATGATTAATTGGGTTATCAGGTGTTTACATCCGACCATCGACAGAGGCTTTTACATATTTTCATGTTCCAGGTGAATAAACTGATATATTGCACAACATGAGATAATCACTTCATCTTTAAAAGATATTGGAAGGATTCACAACCCTAGATAGATTTATAATATTGATTTTTCCTTTATTTTACTTTCGCACTGTTTATTTACTTGTTTTAGATAAAATCACCATCTAATCAACAATCAATCAATTAGATACTCGTAGACATTTAGCTTCAATAAATTAATAGCTTAGGTATTAAATCCAGTGGGATCAATATTTTTATACTACTTGAGCGATACGTGCACTTGCGTTACGTGTGTGTTTACCACCGATCAAGTTTTTGGCGCCGTTGCCGGGGACTTATTTATCTTTTACTATTAATTTTGGGGTTAGATACTTTACTTGTGTCTAATTTGTTTTTACTTATTATTTTTGTTTTCTTGTATTTCAGGTTCTCAGACTCTACATGAGAAGAACCAGAAGCTTCGAAATCCGTCTGCTTGACCCAGAAATTGAAAGAACAATCAGACAATTGAGAAGGGAAAGGCGAGAAGGTCAAGAAGCATTGATCAACATGAACAATCAAGAACCTGAACCTTTGAAAGTTGCACCACCAATTCCCATTTGAGATAAAATAATTCCGGTGGTGGACGGTTTCATATCATGCATTGTACTTCCTCCCTTACCAGCAAATGCATGTGACATTAAAACATGCATTCAGATGATACAGCAATCAGTTCAGTTTGGAAGGAGTGCAACTGAAGATCCTAATGCCCACATCAGCAACATCCTGGATGTTTGTGGCACATTCAATTACAACCGAGCGGCAAAAGAAGCAATGCGACTGCGAGTGTTCCCATATTCTTTGAAAGACAGAGCTAAGGCTTGACTACATTCACTACCAATAGGTTCTATCACAACTTGGAACACTCTTGCCACCAAATTCCTTGCAAAATATTTTCCCCCAGCCAGAACAACAAAACTGAGGAACGACATCACATCTTTTGTGCAACATGACTCAGAATCCCTCTGCGAAACATGGGAAAGATACAAGGAGTTGCTCCGAAAATGTCCTCACCATGAGATTGCAAAGTGGCTACAAGTCCAAACCTTCTACAATGGACTTTCTGGACTAATGAGAACCACAATAGATGCTGCTACTGGAGGAGCTTTAATGGCAAAATGAGAAGATCAAGCCTGAGACTTAATTGAAGAAATGGCCAACAACAATTCATTGTGGCCAACAGAAAGGAGCATGATCCAACGAATAGCAGGAATCCACGAAGTATGAGCCAACACAACAATGAATACCAAGCTGGATCAGATTTTCAAAAGTCTGAAATTCTTAGCATGCAGGTTAATGATAGATCCACAAGTTCACCATATGGAGGAGCACCAGAGGCAGAATCTTACAACAAATATAATGAGACTGTAAACTATGTCAACAATTTCAAGAGACAGGGAAACAATCCATATTCCGATACCTACAACTCAGGTTGAAGGAATCATCCTAATTTCGCATGAAGCAACAATTCAGGGCAAATGAACAATCCACCACTCGGATTTCAACAACAAAATAAAGGCCAAAAATATAAAAAGAAGCCAAGAATAGAAGATTTGCTTGCAGAAATGTTGAAAAAGCAAGAAGCCAAATACGATGCTATGTTTCAAAGCCAATAAGCTTCTATAAAAGCACTGGAAAATCAATGGGACAGCTGGCCAATGCTCAGAGTTACAGACCGCAAGGTACCCTTCCTAGCAACACAGAACCAAATCCAAGGAACAGAGGGAATGAGCAATGTCAAGCCACACTTTGAAAAGCGGTACTGAAACACAAAGATGTTGGAATCAATGTGTAGGCACTGCATTTTTACACATAAGTCCCTATGATGAGTCTCATTTTGGAGACACTACCTTTTAAGTCACGGAGGTCACGGGAAACGGACATCGGAAGGGGAAATTCAGAATAAACAAGGTTCACTATTTTCGTTGGTGCTACGTTCGTGTATACGTTCGAACGTCAAACCGATTGCGGGCGTTCGTGCTGCGTTCGATAATGCGTTCGAACGGTGTGTCGGTAATTCTGGTTTTGCTGCTAGCCTCACATCCAGCCCATTTAGCCCCCCAAAGCCCAAAAACACATCCCAATTTAAATAAATAAATATTAATTAAAACATTAACTAAATAAGATAATAATTAAATTAATTAATAATTAATAAAACATATACCAAACATAAAATAAACAATTACCAACTTAAACTAAAATCATGCCTAAATTAAACAAATCACATACTAAATCAAAATATAATCATGCCTAATTAAAATCAATCAACCAATTATATTCCCAATCTAATAAGATTACTCCCAAAACTTAAATATTTTATTCCTAATCCAAGCCAATCAAATATTCAACCTTCCCTATCTAGCCAAGATTTGTCCCCCCTCAATCTTTGACTTCCCTTAACCAAACCAAATCAAATCCCTCTTCAATTAGCCAAATCCCTTTCCTTGTCAAGCCCAACCTTTGCCTATAAAAAGAACCCTTCACCAACCTTCTCAACGCTAGTCCCTAGTCCCTAGCTCATACACAACACACATAAAAATTACAGGAAGAACACACCCAAGAAAAAAAGGAAGCAAAAGATAAAGAGGAGACGGCAGCGAAACCACAAGGAAACAGTAGCAAAACGGACTCAAAACAGTAAAGACAACGAACGAGAACAGTGAACCAGTGAACCGGGAGAGTTGCGGAGCATCCACCCTTCCGACGATCGTGTACCGTACATCCGAGAGGTGATTTAAAAGGTTAGACCTGAGGGTACATTTTCATTAGCTTATATTCGTTTTTTATTATTATTATTGAATTCTATTCGCATGAGAGTCGTTTATGGATGCATGTTGTGGCTTGAATGAAATGGAAGAGTGTCGTCTCTTGTGGTATATAGGATGGAAACCCAGACGTAAATTCCGTAGCCGAATCCGAATGGACGGTAGTGCGGTCTGTACATGGGACACAACTCCACGTACCACCTGAGTAAACGACACATTCTCTTGTGTGGAGTTGCTTTGGTTTATTTATTTCTTGTCATTTAAATCCTGTATGTTGCTTATTCCCGTATGATATGATCGAGTGCATGGGCTTAGCAAGTGCGATGAAAGGTTCCCTAATTGGAGGGGTTAAAATCCTTCACCACGACGCTTTGCCGCACCGATCGATGTGTGTTCGGTTGAATGCGAGATACGTTCAATCGAGCATACCTAGTTTGATATGATTGTCTTTATTTTCGTATGCATGATTCAACCGAGCGCATGGGTTTAGTAAGTGTGATGTGAGATCCCCTATGGGGAGGGGCTAAATCCCTTTACCACGATGCTTTGCCGTGCCGGTTGATGTGTGTTCGGTTGGATGCAAGACACGTTCAATCGGACATACTTAGAATAGTATGATTGTCTTTATGTTTGTATGCATGATGTGATGTGACGCGCATGGGCTTAGTATGTTGGTCTAAAGGTCCTCTCTTTGAGAGATCAAGAGCCCTCAAAAGGCCACCTTTACGGCAGTACTTCGCCGCGCCCCTTTATCTTGCTGTTTATGTATTGCGTCCCATTTCATGCATCAGGTCTGTTCCCGTTCGAACGCGTTTACGAACGCAACTCGAACGCGCATGCATTTTTTCCTTGTCATGCATCAGGTCTCACTTCCGTTCGAACGCGTTCACGAACGCCATACGAACGCGAGCATTCTGTTTCCTTTCCGTTCGAACGCGTTCTCGACGCTACACGAACGCGAACCTTCTGTTTACCGTTCGAACGCGTTTACGAACGCTACACGAACGCACACACACCTTCTTAGTTTCATAATGTATCAGGTCTGGTTCCGTTCGAACGCGTTCTCGGACGCTACACGAACGCGAACCTTCTGTTTACCGTTCGAACGCGTTTACGAACGCTACACGAACGCGAACACACTGAACTGAGTCTGTCTTATCATATTCATTCACGCATAATTGCCTCTTGGTTGATCGTTCTTGTGGTTATATAGCCAACCGTATTATTTGTATTCCTGCATTTATCCATTCCATGTGTTCTTGGGATTGTATTTAAGCATGATTAGGCTGTTAGCATGTTATTTGGTTAATAGGTTCATGAGATAGTACTCAAGCATGTTTATTCCATTGGTTGCGTCGTTTGCCTTGGTCTTGATTTAACGCATTACGATTCATATGCCTATGCCATGATGACTTTGGAGTATTATTTCTTGTGATATATCGGATGGAAACCCAGACATAAATTCCGTAGCCGATTCCGAATGGACGGTAATGCGGTCTGTACTTGGGATACATTCCACGTATCACTTGGAAGAGTGCTCACATGTATGCTTGTGCGGATACTACGTATGCTTGTTTTTTCATGAATATGATATGCTGAATGAAGTTGTATGTTCATTGTTACTTTGAGGTATTTTGTTAGACATGTGTTATTAGATATGAGATATATGCGAAATGTATGTATGAGTGTTATTTTGTACCCATGAATATAGAAGCATGATATTCTTAGAAATAAGTGTTACTTAAGCCTGATTAAATTATTACATAAATCCTTTCATTACAAGTGACATAAGTAAGGGACCATTCCGAACCCAACGGTTTGAGGTCTTCCCTTGCGAGGGGTGAGTGCGGCCTTAAATCTCATTTTCCCGGTTCACACCGGGTGGCGACTCCATCATTCTCCGGTTTAGTCCTCTGTTGGCTACTCCGTACTCCCAACTAGGCCGCGAGCCTAGGAACAGCATGCGTCGCCCAGGTCCTGTTGTCCACAGTCTGGCGACTCCACTGGGGATAGAGAATTGGCCCCGAAATATTGTCTTGTAATGTTTGGATTTATGTTTTAATTGGCCATGTCTATAGTGGATAAAATGAGGGTTTAATCAAGGGCACTTTGAGGCTAGGTAATGGTTTGATGTCTTCCTTCACTCACTACCTTTCTAGAAGGAAAAGCTGTGAAGACACCTATATGGCCATCTACTCGTAGCCTTTGTGATGGACTAATTTGGAGGATTCGTTGTTTATTCCTGACACCAAGCGATAAGAGCCTAAGAGGCTTGGGTATTTAAGTGAGCCTCGCTCCACCTTCCCTCTGGGGAATCTACAACGGGAAATCCATTGACAGTCCGTCCACACACCCATAGCTCATTGGCACGTACCTTAGTGTATAAAAAGGGATACGCTCACTTGGTCGCTTGAACCCTTGAGTGGGGAGACCTAGTTGTGGGCTATCCTTCGCCGGTGAGAGCCTTTGTCCATACTCTTGCAAATCCACTCATAGACTGGTTTGTACGGTTAAAGTAACAATTATTTCCTTGAGCATGTGCTTATGGACCATCCTCATTTGGATGCGGTTGGACTATTGTCAGAAATGCGGGCTTGCTGGGCCATTTAAACTGGGGCAAGTTCGTACTGTATGACCATTAGGCCCAAAGCTTCTGAAATGTTGATGGGCCATTATGTAAAATTGTTATATTACGTTTGCATTATCTTTCTTCTATGCTTGTGTTTGGGAACATCGTCGTTTGGATCCGTTTGGACCATTTGCCATGGGATATGGGCTTGTTGGGCCATTTAAACTGGGACAAGAACGTATCTCTTGACTATTGGGCCAAAGGCGTCTAAGTGTTGATGGGCCACTTTGTACTTGTGTTCGGAACATTACCATTTGGCTTTAGTTGGGCTCCTTGTCATAAGATGTGAACTCGTTGGGCCATTTAAACTGGGATGGGTTCACTCCTGTGACAATTAGCCCGAAAAATTCTAAAATGGTAACGGGCCGATTTGTGTGAAAATTTTAATTGATTTAGTATATTATATATGTTACATGCATCTCATGCACCCCATACATACATACATCATGCTAACCCTTGTGTTCTAAAAGCCATCATAGACTCCCGTTGGGTTAGGGAAAAGGGAAGACTCACCAAAATACCGAGAACAGACATGAGTGAATCAGATACTGAGGTATCCCGGATAGATCAGTTGGAAAATGGTTTCGCCAAGATTACTGAACAGTTGCAAGCCTTGACTACTTGCCATGACAAATATGGCTGCACCCCGTGCCGGGGAGATTCTGAGAATGTAAGGCGTGAGGAGCCTCCGAATGGGTTAGGGGATGATGTCCCCACTTTTGATGATGACATGGCAGAATATGCAACAGGCAAAGTGATTGGGTCTCAGGCAGAATTTCAGAAGCTTCGGGATCAGGTTGAAACAGTTACCCGCAAAATGAGGGGTAAGAACGAGGATTTGCTAGATTATGAGGCAATGACCTTCGGAGAACAGCTGCCAGCTCAGTTTAAAATGCCCGACATGGCCAAGTTTAATGGGAACGGAGACCCGAGGGTCCATCTGCAGCAATATGTCTCAGTCATGAGTGCAATGGGCCTATCACACGCACAGTCCAAAAGCGCCACAAAGATGTTTGGGATGTCACTCGAGGGGGCACCTGTGGTTTGGTATCATAGCCTTGAGAAGAAGGTTAAGGAAGATTGGAAGGACTAGCTGATGCCTTTCTAAAGCAGTATGTTACAGACTTAGAGATTGACTTGTCACTCCGTGATTTAGAGAACACTAAGCAGAAGCCGGAAGAAAACTTCAAGGAGTATGTAGACCGCTGGAGATGCCAGCTTCTGAAAATACAGACTCGGCCCTCTGAGAAGGACCAGATTAAAATGATCATCAAGGGTACTAAGCCCTCGATCTATGGCAAGTTGAGGAGGATGACTTCAATGATTGCGGATTTCCGACAGTTGAGGGAAACTGTCATGGATATTGAAGAAGAAGAGGCTGAAAACAGAAGGTTTTATGGCCAGAATAGAAAACTTTTGGGGGGGCTGCTGAGACCAAGCCCGCTACTGCCGAGGGTGGCTACCGTCAAGAACCGGCATTTCTCTAACCTGGGGAGGCCGTTATCTAAGGTACTTGAGAAGTTGAAGGGACAAGGGCTCCTAAAACCCTTAGAGCCTAAACCACTTCCAGATCCTATACCACCCAACTTAACCTAAGCTGTATTGTCACTTCCATCAGAGGAGAGGCCACGAAACTGACAGCTGCACCCGCCTTAGGCATGAAATCCAAAACCTCATTGATGCTCACAAAATACCTGACCCAGAAAGAGAACAACCCAACGCATACAGAAATCCCCTACCCAATTACATGATCAACTCTGGCCTACCCGAAACCCTTGTCTTCCAAACTCTCAACCACTCAGCTTCATTCATAGGAATAAAGGATGACAACGGTGGAGAACCATAGGCCAAGAAAGAAAGTAATGTTGCGAATGATGAAATCATCCCTCCTAGTTTATTTGATCATACATTTTTAATATAGACATCGACTTGGTCTATATGTTCGAATCATTTTTCTTTAAATGATAATAAAGATATTATTTCGCTGAATCTCTCCTACAATATGAGTATGTTTGAGAAAAACATTCAACCTTGGCACTATGAAATTCAGTGATGTTTAGAACACGGGGAATCTTCAGGAACAACAACAGTACAGTCAGTTCCAGAAATGAATCAGTTTGGGGATGATTCCCAGGGCCGAGGCCCGCATCAGTATCAGCTTGGGGGCGAGGCCCACATCAGTTCAGTATCAGTTCTGCCGGGAATGGCATTATGTGGGGCGAGGCCCGCATCAGTATCAGCTTGGGGGCGAGGCCCACATCAGTTCAGTATCAGTTCTGCCGGGAATGGCATTATGTGGGGCGAGGCCCGTATCAGTATCAGTCTGGGGGGCGAGGCCCATATCATCAGTATCAGTCTTGGGGCGAGGCCCACATCAGTTCAGCATCAGTCTTGGGGCGAGGCCCATATCAGTATCAGTTTGGGGCGAGGCCCACATTATTATCAGTAACGGTTCCGAAATGGACCATCATCTCATCACTTGCCGAAAAGGGCACTCCGAAAATGGAGTATGGTTCGAAATGGACCATCATCTCATCACTTGCCGAAAAGGGCACTCCGAAAATGGAGCATGGTTCGAAATGGACCATCACCTCATCACTTGCCGAAAAGGGCACTCCGAAAATGGAGCATGGTTCGAAAATGGACTACTTTCACATCTCGCCGAAGCGGCACTCCGAAAATGGAGCACAGTTCGGAAATGGACCAAGGAAGGCCTAACCCATCAAAATATAATACATATACATGCATACATGCATACATATCACATACATGCAATGTTTGTTTCGTGTTCGCAGGTTTATAGCAGCAAAGACCATCTCATCAAGCAACGGTTCAAAAATAAACCACAATCTACCACAACAGACGCCGGAAATGGCACTCCAAAATGGAGCACTCACAAATAGACGCCGGAAATGGCACTCCAAAATGGAGCACTCACAACAGACGCCGGAAATGGCACTCCAAAATGGAGCACTCACAACAGAGGCCGAAAATGGCGTTCCAAAATGGACACACACACAGCAGATGCCGAAAATGGCGTTCCAAAATGGAACACACACAACAAATGCCGGAAATGGCGCTCCAAAATGGAGCACATACACGAAAGATGCCGAAAATGGCGCTCTAAAAATAGAGCACGGTTCGGGAATGAACTAGGGGTCGCAGCACCTCACCACCAAATCAACTCAACTCGACACATGGTAAGTCAAGTGGCAGCTGGCGAGCCAGGTAAGTAGAAATGCATTGCATAACTTTGATAGGATTGTCACTGTTGCACATTACACAAGTCCCATCAAAGTGGGGGCGACTGTAGGCACTGCATTTTTACACATAAGTCCCTATGATGAGTCTCATTTTGGAGACACTACCTTTTAAGTCACGGAGGTCACGGGAAACGGACATCGGAAGGGGAAATTCAGAATAAACAAGGTTCACTATTTTCGTTGGTGCTACGTTCGTGTATACGTTCGAACGTCAAATCGATTGCGGGCGTTCGTGCTGCGTTCGATGATGCGTTCGAACGGTGTCGGTAATTCTGGTTTTGCTGCTAGCCTCACATCCAGCCCATTTAGCCCCCCCAAAGCCCATAAAACACATCCCAATTTAAATAAATAAATATTAATTAAAACATTAACTAAATAAGATAATAATTAAATTAATTAAATAATTAAATAAAACATATACCAAACATAAAATAAACAATTACCAACTTAAACTAAAATCATGCCTAATTAAACAAATCACATACTAAATCAAAATATAATCATGCCTAATTAAAATCAATCAACCAATTATATTCCAATCTAATAAGATTACTCCCAAAACTTAAAATATTTTATTCCTAATCCAAGCCAATCAAATATTCAACCTTCCCTATCTAGCCAAGATTTGTCCCCCCTCAATCTTTGACTTCCCTTAACCAAACCAAATCAAATCCCTCTTCAATTAGCCAAATCCATTTCCTTGTCAAGCCCAACCCTTTGCCTATAAAAAGAACCCTTCACCAACCTTCTCAACGCTAGTCCCTAGTCCCTAGCTCATACACAACACACATAAAAATTACAGGAAGAACACATCCAAGAAAAAAAGGAAGCAAAAGATAAAGAGGAGACGGCAGCGAAACCACAAGGAAACAATAGCAAAACGGACTCAAAACAGTAAAGACAACGAACGAGAACAGTGAACCAGTGAACCGGGAGAGTTGCGGAGCATCCACCCTTCCGACGATCGTGTACCGTACATCCGAGAGGTGATTTAAAAGGTTAGACCTGAGGGTACATTTTCATTAGCTTATATTCGTTTTTTTATTATTATTATTGAATTCTATTCGCATGAGAGTCGTTTATGGATGCATGTTGTGGCTTGAATGAAATGGAAGAATGTCGTCTCTTGTGGTATATAGGATGGAAACCCAGACGTAAATTCCGTATCCGAATCGGAATGGACGGTAGTGCGGTCTGTACATGGGACACAACTCCACGTACCACCTGAGTAAACGGCACCTTCTCTTGTGTGGAGTTGCTTTGGTTTATTTATTTCTTGTCATTTAAATCCTGTATGTTGCTTATTCCCGTATGATATGATCGAGTGCATGGGCTTAGCAAGTGCGATGAAAGGTTCCCTAATTGGAGGGGTTAAAATCCTTCACCACGACGCTTTGCCGCACCGATCGGTGTGTGTTCGGTTGAATGCGAGATACGTTCAATCGAGCATACCTAGTTTGATATGATTGTCTTTATTTTCGTATGCATGATTCAACCGAGCGCATGGGTTTAGTAAGTGTGATGTGAGATCCCCTATGGGGAGGGGCTAAAGCCCTTTACCACGATGCTTTGCCGTGCCGGTTGATGTGTGTTCGGTTGGATGCAAGACACGTTCAATCGGACATACTTAGAATAGTATGATTGTCTTTATGTTTGTATGCATGATGTGATGTGACGCGCATGGGCTTAGTATGTTGGTCTAAAGGTCCTCTCTTTGAGAGATCAAGAGCCCTCAAAAGGCCACCTTTACGGCAGTACTTCGCCGCGCCCCTTTATCTTGCTGTTTATGTATTGCGTCCCATTTCATGCATCAGGTCTGTTCCCGTTCGAACGCGTTTACGAACGCAACTCGAACGCGCATGCATTTTTTCCTTGTCATGCATCAGGTCTCACTTCCGTTCGAACGCGTTCACGAACGCCATACGAACGCGAGCATTCTGTTTCCTTTCCGTTCGAACGCGTTCTCGGACGCTACACGAACGCGAACCTTCTGTTTACCGTTCGAACGCGTTTACGAACGCTACACGAACGCACACACACCTTCTTAGTTTCATAATGTATCAGGTCTGGTTCCGTTCGAACGCGTTCTCGGACGCTACACGAACGCGAACCTTCTGTTTACCGTTCGAACGCGTTTACGAACGCTACACGAACGCGAACACACTGAACTGAGTCTGTCTTATCATATTCACGCATAATTGCCTCTTGGTTGATCGTTCTTGTGTTATATAGCCAACCGTATTATTTGTATTCCTGCATTTATCCATTCCATGTGTTCTTGGGATTGTATTTAAGCATGATTAGGCTGTTAGCATGTTATTTGGTTAATAGGTTCATGAGATAGTACTCAAGCATGTTTATTCCATTGGTTGCGTCGTTTGCCTTGGTCTTGATTTAACGCATTACGATTCATATGCCTATGCCATGATGACTTTGGAGTATTATTTCTTGTGATATATCGGATGGAAACCCAGACATAAATTCCGTAGCCGATTCCGAATGGACGGTAATGCGGTCTGTACTTGGGATACAATTCCACGTATCACTTGGAAGAGTGCTCACATGTATGCTTGTGCGGATACTACGTATGCTTGTTTTTTCATGAATATGATATGCTGAATGAAGTTGTATGTTCATTGTTACTTTGAGGTATTTTGTTAGACATGTGTTATTAGATATGAGATATATGCGAAATGTATGTATGAGTGTTATTTTGTACCCATGAATATAGAAGCATGATATTCTTAGAATAAGTGTTACTTAAGCCTGATTAAATTATTACATAAATCCTTTCATTACAAGTGACATAAGTAAGGGACCATTCCGAACCCAACGGTTTGAGGTCTTCCCTTGCGAGGGGTGAGTGCGGCCTTAAATCTCATTTTCCCGGTTCACACCGGGTTGCGACTCCATCATTCTCCGGTTTAGTCCTCTGTTGGCTACTCCGTACTCCCAACTAGGCCGCGAGCCTAGGAACAGCATGCGTCGCCCAGGTCCTGTTGTCCACACAATGCATGCACTGAAGAAGTTCCAAAAGAAAGCAGTGAAGCAGATCCACAGATGGAGGAAAAAGAGGCAAAAGAAAATGATCGAGAAAGATTTACTCCACCTTTACCTTTTCCACAGCGTCTCCGGAAACACAAACTAGACAAGAAGTTTGCTCGATTCCTGGAGATCTTCAAAAATCTTCATATCAACATTCCATTTGCAGAAGCATTGGAACAAATGCCTAACTATGCCAAATTCATGAAAGATATTCTGTCACGAAAGAGAAGAGTGAGAGATTACGAGACTGTAGCAGTGACAGAAGAATGCAGCGCCATCATTCAGAGGAAGCTTCCCCTAAAGTTGAAAGATCCTGGCAGTTTCACCATCTCTTGCACCATAGGAGAACATTACTTCGGTAAGGCTTTGTGTGATTTATGTGCTAGTATTAACTTGATGCCTATGTCTATTTACAGGAAACTATAAATTGGAGAAGCAAAGCCCATATTAGTCACTCTGCAACTTGCTAACAGATCTCTCACATTTTGTGAGAGGTGTAGTGGAAGATGTATTAGTCAAAGTCGACAAATTTATTTTCCCAGCAGATTTCATTGTCTTTGACATGAAGGAAGACAAAGACGTACCCATCATTCTCGGAAGACCATTCTTGGCTACAGGTTGAACAATTATTGATGTACAAAAAGTTGAACTAACCATGAGCGTACAGGACCAAGAAGTAACATTCAATGTTTTCAAAGCCATGAAATTCCCGAATGACGAAAATGAGGAGGAATGTTTCAGACTTGATGTAATAGATAATATCATCCAGAACACAGATGCAATGTAACTTTCCACGGACAAACTTGAAACATGCATCACCAACATGACTGACAGAGAATTAGATGATGAGATTCTGAAATGTATCAACTATCTTGATGGAGCCTCTCGCTTCAGATCAACACCACATGTGGAAAGTTTGGAATTATCAAAAAATGAGTGAATCAAACCCTCGATTGAAGAACCACTATAGTTGGAACTAAAGCCACTTCCAATCCATCTAAAGTATGCATAATTAGAAAATTTTTCTGATTTACCTGTGATTATTTTTTCGTCGCTAACATTGGTGCATGAAGATAAGTTGCTGAGAGTGTTACATGAACACAAAAGAGCTATTGGCTGGACTATTGCACACATTCGAGGCATCAGTCCATCATTTTGCATGCACAAAATCCCGATGAACGACGAGTACAAAGCCACGGTGGAGCATCAACGGAGACTGAATACAATCATGAAAGAAGTCGTAAAGAAAGAAATTATCAAATGGTTGGATGCAGACATCATTTACCCCATCTTTGACAGCACTTGGGTGAGTCTTATGCAATGCGTACCCAAGAAAGGAGGAATGTGTTAGGGTTGGTGCTCGGAGTGCCAATCCGGATCGTATTTATGTCCAATTCATAAATACATGCAATTATATTTTTCATAATATTACTAATTTAATGGTAGCACCCTTGTATTTTATACGCTTATTTGATTTAATTACGATTAGATATCTGATTACGATTATATCAAAACTGAATTTGGTTTAGTGATAAATGTATATTAGACAAAGACCCTAGGATTTACAGTATAGTGCGCAGTTACAATGTAGTTTGTAATTGACATTGGGAAGCGCACTATTAGTTGTATATCCTTAAATAAAGTTCCTGGTCAAGATTTGCTAACACGAGTCGGTTAGTAAAATCCGCTGAGACCAATACATGTCGTATATCGTGACTTGGTCCGATGGTTTATCCCAGTGAACCATTAGTCTCAGGAGACTCGTATAGATATGTAGGTGTTTATTTGATAAGACACTGAATGACTCACTGAAGGTTTCCTAATAGAGGGCATACCAACGTCAATAGGAACCTTCTCGAGTTGCGCGAGCATAGTGGTCATTCGACTTGAGATACCACTGTGGATATATGAGCTATCATCCACACTTTGATGGCAGTCACGTCAACGATATAGCCATGATCAGACCTCCGTCTGTTCATTGGGTGTGGACTGGTGCTCATGATATCCTGTGCGTATCAAGATAAGATCCGTCAGTCCTGTGTACAGGGCATAGGTATCCAGCACGTCTTTACGATCTAGTAAATCCAAGATCGTGGTATAACTTCGAAAATCAGTTCTGAGTATTATTTAGAGATCGTAAATTAAAAGTCGACGGTATTACACCGAATGGATTTGACGTTCTCATCTATATCCCATGTATAATACGGATAGCCTGTGAAGGAGGGATTATACGTATGCTATGGCCTCGGCTTGCATAATTTAGCGAGATTATCCGTGGTCGTCATAATTCATGAGTGAGTGAATTATGGACACGAAATTGGATTTCGTGACGGATAAACCTAAACTTAGAGAGTCCCATAATAATTAGTGAGATTATCCGTGGTCGATTATCCGTGGTCGATTAGATACACATTAATTATTTGTCAAATGAGATTTTGACACATGCCATAAATATATGTATTTGTTATTTAATGTAAATAAAAAATACATATATGTGTGTAAATTAATTATTTAATTATTTAATAGTTAAATAATTAAATTTTTTAGTCTTATCTTTTTTGTCATAATTAGTATGACAAATGGTGATACATAATTGGACCAAATGGCATATATTAGTTGTACTTTATATGTGTTCCAATTTGATTGGATTAGATAAAGTATAATTAAATTTGATTTGATTTAAATTGTTTAAATTTGCAAAATCCCAATTTTAGCCTTATACATAAATTTCGGTCAACACTTTTAAAATGGGAAAAGTTGTTTCTCTCTCTTGTTCATTCATCCTACTGCCGAAAACTTCAAGTGAAAATGGGTTTTTCATTTTGCTTGATGATTCAAGCATACAAGTCAAGGAAAATCAAGAAAAGACTTATGGAAGTTTGGAGTTTTAAGAGGTAATCTTCAAATCCCTAAAGCTTTGAAATTTTGTTTCTTATTTCTTGATTTCTTAGAATGGTTCTAGGGATACTTTGCTTGAAAAATTTGGGGCTTTTGGCTTTGATGGATGATATTGGAAGTGTTGGCATGTGTGAAGTGTGATTTGGTAAATATTATTGTAATATTAGGCCAAATTTGTTCAATTGTTGATGGTTTCCATTCTAGAGTTATTGAACCACTCTAAGATAACCTATAATTTTTCTAGAGTTGTTCATGTGTGGTGGGACTCAATTGGTGTTGGATTAATTAGATTAATCTTGGTGAAAATTGAAATTAAAGCATGAATTTTGATGAATTTCGGTCTGCAGATCAGATCTGCCCAAACTGGAAATTCTGAGATGTTTTTGATGTCCTACGAATGTTTTGGATGTGTTTTGGGAGTTGGCACAATTACCGGAAAGTGTTTCCGACTTAAAATAAGCGAAAATGGCCAAAAACGACATTACCGGGTGGATTTAGAGCCAACCGGGTGACGACTGTCCAAACAGTGAGTCTGTCACTGTTCGGGCAGCCCATGAACTGCCCCGACAATATTGGATATGACATGGGCAGTTTCCATAAGTGTCGGGTAGTCGGTTCGGTCAAAAACGCATTTTAGGCCATTTTGCGGAAAATCGATTTTCGTAAAAGTTTCACGAAACTTCAACTATGTTTATGTCAATATTTGATATTGAATAAATAGGTTTAGGTGAAATATGAATAAATTATTCATATTAGATATTGAATAATTTATTCGGTATTTTAAAAAAAATTTAAAATACGATTTCGCCTGACCCGCGCTTCCGCTGCGCCCCATCGCCCAAAAATCCCAACAAAAATTGGTATCCGAGCGGGTCTGATGTTTCATCCATTACATTATTCATGCTTGATATATGATATATAATCCAATTTTCTATTTTCGCACATGCTTCGAATATTTATATGTTTCTTAACTTTTCGGTTCTACGCTAACATAAAATATAACGGAAATTTAATAGTTAAATTATGTTATGTTTTCTAAAATAGAATTGAAATGTTTAGAAAATGATTTAGATTAAAATTCTGCATTGGATGTAGAGTATAGCTTTCGTAGGAAAATCCCTGCTTTTAAATATGGCTGTAAAAGTAACGTGTATTAGATACATGTTTCTTAGTCCATCTTGTCAGTACGGTTTATGGGTATTTTTCTGTAAGTGCATCCGAGATCGTGCCAAAGCTGTGAGGGTGTAGTTATAGAATTATTATCCATACCGATTGTATAATGATACTCGACAAATTCAAGTGAAAGTGGAAATCCTGAACGTGCCAAAGCTGTCAGGACTACACCGGTAGCTTGAGTTTGTCATTGACAAGTGTGGCCTTGATACGCCTCCATGTGAACGTGCCAAAGCTGTCACATGGAGAAACGGTCAGGACCAAAACCAGGTGTCACTGGTGAGTGATTGACAAATAGTTGTCTACCTAATGAATATACGTATGCGAGAACGTGCCAAAGTTGTGAGTCGAAATATATTCATGGGATCCTACTCTCACTATGGAATTCGATTTAATTATCAAATTCCCGTTGTCCATTAGGGATTACGGTATTACGTAAAGTAGTGGGAGACACTGCTGGGTTAAAAATCCATAACTCAGGCAGTGCGCAATTTTATGGAATTTATTGCTTTCGTTTTCACGTTATTCTACATTGTTTATAGAATTATACTTCTAATCCACTGCATGCTTATTATTTGAATATGATTTCTGACTTTACTTATGGTTGCGTAGTTCTAGAATAGGTTATAGAAAGACAGTAAACTTAGATATAGTTAGATTAGTTAAAACCATCGGGAACTGTTGTTACGATTTTCTTGAAAATCAAGATGGTTTGTGACTTAGTTTCTAAGTCACGATTAGGTAATCTAAATAGATATCTGGTTTAGGATATAATATTCTAGTTAGAACTGTTTCTTATGCAGTAAGAATTGACACGAATCAGTTCATGTCTCGAGATTCTTGACTGGCAGTAAGAAAACTCCTTTAGTATTTGTTTATCTTTTAATGGCGTTTCTTGGCTTTTAGTGACTTTTAGAAGTCATGTGTTTGACAATTTGCTAATCAATTATTTGCAATCGTTGTGAATGAGTGAATGCAAATTATAAAGCTTACGAAAGAAGATATGTATAGTTGTGTATAGAGAATATTGATTCTCGCAATACGATGACTATAGGTATTGGATACCAGATCTCCCGTCTAGTTAGTTAAAATAACATTTAATGACTGTTTTGATATTTGATATCAGAACTTGTGACTATTGAATAGTTACTTGTTCTGTTTAAACAGTTTTTACATATTTTAAGACGACTAGTAGTGTCATTAAAGCATTAAGAAAATATTTGGTAGAGTAAATAACTGAGAACTGTGCTTTATGAGATTTTACCGTAAAAGTATTAGATTCTTGTTCCGTATGGTAAAGGATGGTCTGATACGAGTTCACACCACATATCCTTATCAATTTAATGAATATTGTATTCAGGAAGTGATTAAATTTCATTTAGCCAATGATTGTTATTGGTCCAACAAAATATGTTAAACTAATACATTGGATGTGCGTAGTTTAATGAATTAAAAATTGCCTTAGATAGTTTTCTATACTCCATGACTTAGTTGATTTGTCATGACTTAGTTGCGAGTTTCTAAGAGAATATATTGGATGTCTTGAATAGTTCGAGAACTTTCAATATGTTTATGATGAAACTCAGATAGAATATTTTGAATAATTCAAAGATATTCATTGCGCATCTTTGAATTGTTCGAAGATGTTTGATTTGATCAAACGCATGAATTTAAGGCAATTAATTCTATAGTTATTTAATGAATATGATTCTTACTCAATATTAAACTTCCGCGATTCCATTTTGATGGAATTGGTCAGTGGGAGTTATCGAATCTTATATGATTTGATTCGTTGATATTGAGTGTTACCGAATTAGTTTTCAATACTCTTGGGGTTATGTTCCAATAACTCTAAATCATCTCTTTAATTTAGTTCCATTAGTTTCTACAATTACATATATGATATGTATAGGTAGAAAATTCGAATCTTGAAAAGTTTGAGATTTGAATCTTTCTTTTATATAATGGTTATATAATTGAAAGAACTTGTGCCTCGGAGGTACGAGTGAAAGGTTTATCATTTATTCTATTTAATAGAATATTGTATTCTATTTGATAGAATATCTTTTCTACGATCCCGAGTAATAAAATTATTTTGTTACGTGGTAGTTAATATTGGATGTTGACGATTGCAGAAGAGATTTGACTTAGTGAAGTCAAATGTTGGAGTGATAAATTGTAATGGAACTACATAATTAATAAGATGAAAAAACCCTTGGACATCTTTCGTATAAGTTTAATAGGATGCCAGAATCATTTACAAAGTATTTGATACTTAATGGTTCTGTTGTTTTCTTATTGAAGAAAATTATCCTATATCTTATAGTGGGAGCAATATTTGATATCGATTCCAGAAATTACATTTGAACCATAGATCTAAGATTGTTCATGGCTTACTACGATCGAGTTTTGAACTTGATTAGGCTTTCGTTATGAATAGTTCATAAAATGTGTAAATTGTTTTCGTAACAAAAGCAAAGTGAGCTTGATAAATGTTTGACCTTTATAGTATGACAGCGAGAAAGGTTATACTCATTAGTCTATTATAGATTCTGAGAAAAATTGTCTCTAGTCGCACTGATTGAACGATTAAGGATCTGTTGGTTAATGTTGTTATTAAACTATATTTTTGGCTAAAGAATGCAAAATGGCGTTCTTGAGTGATTTCTTTGAATAAGGGATCCGTTGTGATTTCTTTGTTTGAAGAGTTCATTCTAGAATGGCCCTGGAGTTTGTATTCTGCTAAGATCACAATTTGATATACTAGCTTATGGAGCCTATTGTAGACTCAGATAAGCTTCCCAGAAATCCATGTTCTCTGATTTTGATATCAGTCAGATTGTCTGGTTTTATCGAAGTATAAAGAATACGTATTTGTCAGTAGGGTTAGTATGAGCGTACAAATTTCTTTCTAGTATTATATATCCTTAAGTCTTCATTTCTCCGTGTTTGCAGTGGGAGTAGTCTCTGTTATATTTGATATATAAAGTTTTATATTAAATATAAAACTGAGAGACTTGTGAGATACTCTTATTAGTCACATATTAGATATGATCTAATAAAGGACACATTAAGACTATCTGTATGACAGTTAGTGTAACTGTTTGACAGTTAACGTGTCGTTTATGTATATAGTGTTCATCTTTCGTAAATGATGATTCCTTTGTTGAAAGATAGATTGATTGGAATGTCTAGTCAATATTATGCATCATAGGATGATGGCGTAATGAATACTATATAATGTGCGATTAAAATATCAATTTAATCGTAATTGTTATAAGTTATTTTGATATAGTGTAGACCATAGGATGGTTCTAGAAACATGTTTTTGTGATCTTTGAGATATTAAGAACGAGTTTCTCATACATGGAGAATTTAGTCAGCAACCATAAGGTCAGATTAGTTTTGGTTCTAATTATGACATTAGATGGTCTATGTCATATAAAGTCAGAAAAGATGCAGTGTGAGTGTCACCATTAATTCTACTAATCTAGTGGAATCAGTTGCAACTTATGAAGTTTGCAAAGTGACCTCATAGATTAGAAGTTTTCATATTAGTGTGGTGCTTGCGGTTGTCTCAAAGTATTTGGATTTGATTTCTAAATACATAGACAACTTAGAAGCTGTAGCACAATACTGATATAGCATCTGAGTCATATTGATGTGGAATTTTGATTCTACAAAATATGATTGATGCTGGCTTAGGAAAACGGTTGGGTTTGTTTGACAGACTCGATTTGTTAAAGCATGCTTACTTGTTCTTGCCTACCTCTTGAGTGCTGGTGAGCTCTTGAGGGCCATGAGTATGCGATATACATTGATATGTGTATATGATACCGTGGATTAGCACTAGAGCAACTGGGAGAAATTTTTAGGGTTTGTGCTCGGAGTTCCAATCCGGATCGTATTTATGTCCGATTCATAAATACGAGCAATTATATTTTCCATAATATTACTAATTTAATGGTAGCACCCTTGTCTTTTATACGCTTATTCGATTTAATTGCAATTAGATATCTGATTACGATTAGATCGAAACTGAATCTGGTTCAGTGATAAATGTATATTAGACAAAGACCCTAGGATTTACAGTATAGTGCGCAGTTACAATGTAGTTTGTAATTGACATTGGGAATTGCATTATTAGTTGTATATCCTTAAATAATGTTCATGGTCAAGATTTGCTAAGACGGGTCGGTTAGTAAAATCCGTTGAGACCAGTACATGTCGTATATCGTGACTTGGTCCGATGGTTTATCCCAGTGAACCATGAGTCTCGGGAGACTCGTATAGACATGTAGGTATTTATTTGATAAGACACTGAAGGACTCACTGAAGGTTTAGGTATTTATTCGATAAGACACTGGACGACTTGACCGGTGCGTAATCACACGCGTATAACTCAAGTGCACGTATCGTTCAAGTAGTATAAAAAGTATCGATTCCACGGGGACTTAAAACCTTGGCTATTAATTTTTTATGAGGTCAAATGTTTACAAGTATCTAATAGATTGATTGTTTGATTGGGTGGTGACTTTAAAACTTAAAACAAGTAAATAAAATTTCTTGAAAGTAGATTGAAGAAAATTCAAATTTATAAAACTATCCAGGGTTGTGAATCATTCCAATATCTATTAAAGATGAAGTGGTTATCTTACAGTTGGGTAATATATTAATTTATTAACCTGGAACACTAAATTATGTAAAAGCATCTTCCGACGGTCGATTACAAATACCCAGTATAACCCAATTGAACCATATGTCTATGTCAACCAAATTACCTGGATTCATTAAGTTTAAGTTCCAATTATGGCTACCCTCGCCCGACAGGTATATTCCTATCCTGTAAGGAAATATATTAAAGAGTTATCTATCCTCAAGGAAGATCGTGGGCTATTGAGTCTAAGGTCTTTAACCTAAAATCCCTTTTCCAAGTTCATTTTAAGTTTACCTAATCAATTTTATTAATGGTCAGTTAATAAAAAGTATTAAGATTAATACTCAATAAATAAACCTTTATATTACCCAAGCTATAATCTAACTCTTTATAAACCGGTGATATTGGATTTCATCACAACCCCAGATAACTGGCTTAGTTACGACACATATTTACGGGTAGTAAAAATTTAAATAAAATAAAAGACATAAAGTAAAATACTGAAAATTAAATACTAAAAAGTAAATTACTGAAAAGTAAAAAAAAAAAAAGTAAAAAGTAAAAAGTAAAAAGTAAAAAAAAATAAAAGTAAATTACTGAAAGTAAATTACTGAAGAGTAAATTGCTGAAAAGTAAATTACTGAAAATAAAGTAAAAGTACAATAAAAGAAAATGATGGGGTTAGGGGATCAACTTTTATTACTACTATTTTAGATATCTCCCTTAATATAATATATTAACTTTACGTGATAATTACCAACCAGCCATAAAGGCGGTATCATGATTAAGTCAAATTAATAATTAATTACCAACTGACCAACCAGGTGGTAACCATACTTAGTCAGGTTAAAACCAATTTATAATTAATTACCAACCTGCCAATATAACGGTATCCTCATTAAGTCAAGTTTTAAATAGTTTATATATTATAATTAAGGGAGATTAATCTAAATAGCAATAATAAAAGCTTTACCTTTCACCCCAGAAAAGGGGAATTACCTCCTCATTGCTTGAAAAATAAAAACTGCAAAAGTAAAGAAAGGAAATGATTGTGCGGAAAAGTAAATTGCGGAAAGTAAAAACTGAAAAATAAAGAAAAGAAAGTACGAAAGCGGAAATTAATTACTGAAAGCTGTAAATAAACAAACAAGATACAATCTTCTTATTTATTCTTTAGGAATTTCAAAGAAGAAATTATGAATTTTACAAATGAAATGGCTTGGTATTTATAGGCAAAATTTTGCCTCCATCAAATCATCCATCAAATTCTCCACCAAATCCATTATTAATTTCTCCACTAATTACTCCACCAAATCCGTTATTAATTTCTCCACTAATTGCTTATCATGTTTGGTGATGATTTGATAATTGTAGACATTGATTTTCGCTCGAGGTCTACAATCGAGATTTCGTGAGGGGGCACTGGCGATCCTGCAAAACAAAGAGGTAGGGTGAGCATGGAGGGTCTGCCCACCAGTGTGATGGATGCCGTAGGCAGTCCGACGCCCAAGTCAATAAGGGAAATGAGGTGCAAAATTCGTAGGAGGAGGAGCAAGGTCAGATGTTACCTTGATCCTCGTAGACTGCCGTGAGGGCGGTAGGTGGGAGGTGCTGAGTGCTATGGAGAGAGTATTCTTAGGCTATCAGTATGAGAGCTTCAAGTTGAATGTCCCTTCCTCATGGAGCCTCATTTCCTATATATACATGCTCTAGTAACGTGTGCCTTTATTGCCTTTTGACTGCTCGTTCGTTATGTCGACTTCATGAGGAGCTATTACTGCGTTTTGCCCGTTGTAGGATGGAACAGATGGGTTTATGAACTTGAGCGTTACGTTGGCTGGCCTTTGGATGGTCCTTCGGTTACGGGTGTTGGTGCTCATTAGGCTTGGACCTGCATATGTCTTTGAGGTTTGGTCAGAGGGTTTCGGGGGTGCATTCAGTAGTGGTTCTGGAGCAAAAGGATGAAATTACCCCTGGACCAAATTTGGTCCGTACAGTTTGTCCCATACTCTCTAAGTCAATGAGTCATTGGCTTGGAGAGTACTTGACGCGTGTGTCACCTGGGTCGAGGCCATAGTATGTAGGTGTACTCGAGCATTGATGCTGCCTATTGATAGAACCAAACGAATATCAAGTTACGAATATCAAGTCATACGACATGTGTATCCCATGTCTACAACTTGATTCGACATGAGTCCATGGGGGATGTTCCCCGGTCGACTAGACTTGATGAAGACATGAAGATATAAGTCATACGATACGTGTAATCCATGTATAAAAACTTGACTCGTCATGAGTCCATGAGGGATGTCCTTGGTCGACTAGACTTGATGAGGCCAGGAAGATATAAGTCATTCGACATGTGTAATCCATGTCTAAAAACTTGACTTGACTTGAGTCCAAGGGGGATATCCCCGGTCGACTGGACTTGATGAGGCCAGGCAGATATAAGTCATTCGACATGTGTAATCCATGTCTAAAAACTTGACTTGACTTGAGTCCAAGGGGGATATCCACGGTCGACTGGACTTGATGAGGCCAGAGAGATATAAGTCATACGATACGTGTAATCCATGTATAAAAACTTGACTCGTCATGAGTCCATGGGGGATGTCCTCGATCGACTGGACTTGATGAGGCCAGAAGATATAAGTCATTCGACATGTGTAATCCATGTCTAAAAACTTGACTTGTCATGAGTCCATGGGGGATGTCCCCGGTCGACTGGACTTGATAAGGCCAGGAAGATATAAGTCATACGACATGTGTAATTCATGTCTAAAAACTTGACTCGACATGAGTCCATGTGGGATTTCCCCGGTCGACTGGACTTGATGAGGCCAGGAAGATATAAGTCACTCGACATGTGTGATCCATGTCTAAAAACTTGACTCGACATGAGTCCATGGGGGATGTCCCCGGTCGACTGGACTTGATGAGGCCAGGAAGATATAAGTCATTCGACATGTGTAATCCATGTCTAAAAACTTGACTCGACATGAGTCCATGGGGGATGTCCCCGGTCGAATGGACTTGATGAAGCCAGGAAGATAAAGTCATCGACATATGTAATCCATGTCTAAAAACTTGACTCGACATGAGTCCATTGGGAATTTCCCCGATCGACTGAACCAAATGAAGGTTCATGAGATAATTCACACGACATTGTCGTATAGACTGTAGGAAGTCCATGTCTTCAGTTGACTCGACATTAGTCCATGGGGGATGTCCCCGGTCGACTGAACCAGATGAAGGTTAGGATAATCCCCATACTACGGTCAAATGACCAGGGGAGTCTTCAATGTCGTTTGGACCAGATGAAGGTCTATGATAGTCTTCACTCTACAGACCTGACGAAGGTCCAAAAGTCGTTCCTTATCATACTACTAGACCCGATGAAGGTCTATGAAGGTTATCACCCATTCTCCTGATGAGGGTCCATGAGACTACGGTCGTATGGACCTGTCGAATGGACTTGATGATGGTCCAAGAAGGTCATCACTTTTCACTCTACTAGACCTGAAGAATGTCAATGAGGGTTCTCATTCCTCATTTTACAAGACCTGACAAATGTCAATGAAGGTTCTCATTCCTCATTCTACAAGACCTGACTAAGGTCAATGAAGGTATAATTCCTCATTCTACAGGACTTGTAGTCTGAGACCATGTCATCTGAAGACACGAGACTATAGTCGAATGAACCTGATGAAGGTCCATGAGGGTCATCATCCTACTAGATTGGATGAAGGTCGGTCGACTGAGCCCGATTGAGGTCCAATGATTCTTCATACTACCTAATCTGATGAAGGCCAGTCGATTGGACCTGATGGAGGTCCAATGGATTCTTCATACTACTTAATCTGATGAAGGCCGGTCAATTGGACCTGATGGAGGTCCAAATGATGATTTTTCATACTACCTAACCTGATGAAGGTCGGTCGAGTGGACCTGATGGAGGTCCAAATGATGATTTTTCATACTACCTAACCTGATGAAGGTCGGTCGAGTGGACCTGATAGAGGTCCAAAGGATTTTTCATACTACCTAACCTGATGAAGATCGGTCGAGTGGACCTGATAGAGGTCCAAAGGATTTTTCATACTACAAGGCATGATAAAATATTTCCTATGTAGTCTGGAGTTTGCGGTATTAAATCAATGTCGTATGGATATGATGACTAACCTTTCATGTCTTCTGAGGAAGGTGATATCCATGTCTTGTCGAATAGGATCTTAAATAAGTGTAAGCCTCATACGTGTCATGTCGAGTGAGACATTCACCTCATGCTGAGTGTAGTATCCAGTGGGACATTCACCTTATGATGAATCTTCATTTGAAGCATCTTCATTGAGCCGAGACTACATCTTTGTATTGTCGAGTGAGATAGCATCCTCATGATGTGTATCCATGTAATGTTGATTAGAACTTTAGGAAACTCACCCTACTTATCTGTCGTGTCGAATGAAACTTCAGCCAATAACTGATCCTTCCTCAATGTCGTGTCGACTGGAACCTTAGCCCCTAACTAAAACATGATCCTTGTCGTGTCGAGTGGTACTTCAGCCCCTGGCTAGGAGTTCTTCCTTGTCGTGTGGAGTGGTACATCAGCTCTTAGCCAATACTTTTTCCTTATCATGTCGAGTGGACCCTCTGTCAGATACTAAGCCTTCTTCCATCTGGTAATGTCGACTGGGATGTCCATGCCAAGTATTCATTTGTGTATTATATCGTATGTGACATCCTTCTCATGGAAAGTCTTTATAAAGATAGAGTGGGGCTGCTGGATATTCCAATGCAAGACATATTGCTTCGTCGTATGGGGTGAATGGTAGGAAAATTGGTTAAATTGGAAGGATGCACCTTGTTCTTTCATGGTCGAATGAGGAGATGAAAATCCTTCCATATAGTTTGGAAGAGATGGCAATCCTTCATCGTCTGAAAGATATGATAATTTTTTTCACGTAGTATGGAGGAGATGACAATCCTAGAGTTTACTTCTTGGCCGATTGGGTATGTTGGAGGATTTTGAGGGTATTCTCATGTCGACTGGGAGAAGCATGTCGATTGGGCCAGATGTTGGTAAATGTAGGTCGATTGGAGCAGATGGATTTCTCCATAAGTTGGAGTTTTGTGAATGATAGTTTTCTTCTAAAGTAACCAATGAATACTTATTTGGGAAGCTATGATGTCCCCAAGGCGACAATGGGTGGTCATCTAGCCCTTTTTTTTATTGACTAATTACATCAAGTATCACTTTATTGAAATACATTGCTAGAATATCAGTGTAGGGTCGCTTGGGTGGATTTGAGGTTCTCTCATTGTGATGGCTGATGGAATTATCTTTTTTTTTTTCTTTTATCCTCCTCCCATCTAATCTCAATTTGAGCCTGGGCCATGGCATGATCCAAAGTGTAGCATCAAAATTTAGTGAGCTTTTTATAGAGTCCACTTTCTGAAAGTAATCCATTTCTGAATGCTTCCACTGCAGTAGGCTGATAGAGATCTGGATTGTTTATCCTTTCTCTTTATTGAAACGAGCCACGTAGCTTCGCAAGGACTCCCCTCTCCGTTGTTGGATTACATTAAGGTCATTGGTGGTATTCTCAAGCTTGCAAGAACTTGCAAAATGCTCCACAAATTTATCAGTTAGTTCCTGATATGACCCAATAGTCTTGTAAGATAGATTGAGGAACCAAGTGAGGGCTGGGCCCGCCAATGTTTCTCCGAATCCTCTACACATTCCAGCTATCCATTGATGAGGAGCCAGACCAGTCGACATCATCTTGTATTTGTAATGGATCACATGATCGTTCGGGTCTGTGGATCCGTGATACAGCTTCATATCTGGAAGACTGAACTTCCTTGGTAATTTGGTGGAAGTGATGGTGTCCAAAAATGGGGTATCTGAGATCGTGCCGGCTCGACTTTTTCTCATTGGTAGTCTGACACCAGGTAGGCTGGAGAGAATTGCATATTTAAACTCCTATATTTCCTTGTGCATGGTGGAGGCAACTTGTCGTGCTTGGTCGGTTGAGGAAATATGTTGACTTCTTTCTTGATTTGGTGGATGGTTGTCTGATGGTAGATTGTCACTTATCACAGTTTGAATGCCCCCAAGAGATTGGTGGGGATTGTGGGATTGCCGGGAAAGTCTGTAGTATCAAGTTGTCAGGAGGTTGAAGAGATTTGATCCAGTTGCTTCTGGAGGGTTATATTGGAGATTCGCATGGCTGAATTTTCCTCCTCTAAGACTCGTAATCGTTCTTGTAGAATGGCCAATTGAGAGGCCATATGATCTAATGTCTGATCGCTGCTAGAAGCCATGTGCAGCTGTGTTGAAGGGATCGTAGACTGAGAGATCTTCGTCTGCTATGAATCGCTAAGGCCCCATCGTGGGCGCCAAACTGTAGATGTTGATTTTCGCCTGGGGTCTACAATCGAGATTTCGTGAGGGGGCATTGGCGATCCTGCAAAACAAAGAGGTAGAGTGAGCGTGGAGGGTCTGCCCACCAGTGTGGTGGATTCCGTAGGCACTTCGACGCCCATGTCAGTAAGGGAAATGAGGTGCAAAATTCGTAGGAGGATGAGCAAGGTCAGATGTTACCTTGATCCTCGTAGACTGCCGTGAGGGCGGTAGGTGGGATGTGCTGAGTGCTATGGAGAGAGTATTCTTAGGCTATCAGTATGAGAGCTTTAGGTTGAATGTCCCTTCCTCATGGAGCCTTGTTTCCTATTATACATGCTCCAGTAACGTGTGCCTTTATTGTCTTTTGACTGCTCGTCGTCGTTATGTCGACTTTATGAGGAGCTTTTACTGCGTTTTTTCTGTTGTAGGATGGAACATATGGGTTTATGAATGGTGTTTATGAACTTGAGCATTACGTTGGCTAGCCTTTGGATGGTCCTTCGGTTACGGGTGTTGGTGCTCGTTGGGCTTGGACCTGCATATATCTTTGGGGTTTGGTTAGAGGGTTTCGAGGGTGCATTTAGTAGTGGTTCTGGAGAAAAAGGATGAAATTTCCCCTGGACCAAATTTGGCCCGTACAATAATTTTATTATTTATTTATTAATTTATTTTTTTTTGCTTTGAAAATGATTGAAAATGACTTTAATAATTACACACAACACACTTCTGTATGGTTCATCAATTTCGGTCATAAAATATTCAGAATTCGAAAAACTTTTTATCTTTCAAAGTTGTATATATTTGAGTCTTCTTTAATCTGGCACTTGAATCAGCTCAATCCGATATCGGAGTAAAAAGTTATGCCCAAAATACGACAGATGTGCAAAATTGGAATTTCCAAAACTGCACTTTGTCAAAAACGCCCTTTCAAGTTTCCAATCTCCAAAATTAAAATATCAAGTCCAATAACTGCCCTTATTTGACCCATATTTCATCCTAAATGATTTTATTGAGACCCGATATTATTTTATCTGCAAAATAAACTAAAACACATCAAAACATTCATCAAACCCGAGAAACTAAACAAAATATTAAGTTAAAGGGGCGGTAAATATTGATATATTTTCCGCTCATCACACCCCCAAACCTAACATTTTGCTAGTCCTCGAGCAAAAAAAAAAAAAAAAAAAATTAAACTAAGCCACTTTCATATGGATCACGGTTGCATTTAGCGTATGCAACAAGCCTTTAAACCCCCAGGAGTCCCTAGTGGACGAGTTGTAGTCTCGTGAGGGTTTACAACAATGATACCCACAAACATTTTACAAAAGTAAAAAGGTAATGAAACTAATGCACACAAAAGCAAAAAGACAAGCGAAAAGAGAATAAAGAAGTTAGTGACTAATTAGGTGAAACTTCTATTCCAAGTTACTAGTTGTTTTCTTTCTTTCTAAATTACTGAATAAGTAAATTCTCCGATTATAATTACCATTCTCCATATACACAGCTAACAAAATTTTAAACAACTCATTTTTGCCCACAACAGTCATAAGTGCAGTTGATAAGAAAGTAATATTTTTGTCCTAAAGTTTTATCAGAATTCACATATTTTTGTAGCAATGGAATAATTTTTCTCATTTTCTGATTTTTTTCTTTGATTTTTTTTATTTATATACAATATCTTCCATCTATGTAGCGAGTGTTGGGTCGGTGACTCCCAAACCAGTTGGCTTTGGGGCACTAGGTGTTAAGACACCCCTACAGACTTAATTACTCAGACATTAGATATATATATTTTTGCAGCATCTTTGATCCATGTAGCGAGCTTTGGGCCAGCGACTCCCAAACCAGTTGGCTTTAGGGCACTATGTGTTAAAACACCCTTACAGACTTAATAACTCGGATCTCAGATTTTTTTTTTACTCCATTGCTTTTTGAGATGCTTCCTCCAATTAACTAGAGCACTGAATATTACAAACTTTTCAATTACAGTTCATGTCCGTATGTTACAATGCATGTTGATAATATCTGCTAACTGAGCATATGAAGATCCATTTAGTAAGTTTTATGGAGAATTCACAAATTAAATAATTTAAAATGAAATAAACAAAAATTAACTTGTTTCGAAATAGGTTTGAGATACGTCTCAGGAGTGGAAACTCCTTACTCAGCTATCTCTTACCAATTTCACCTTTTTAGTCAAAATAAAAACACAAAATATTTTTGTAATTTTTGAAAATTTTTCAATTTTTTGTATTTTTCGAAAATTTTGGACTAAAAAATAAAAGCAACACACAACTAAAAACAAGGTACTAGTCAACTAATTTCCTCCCCCAAACCTAAATGAGACATTGTCCCTAATGTCTTAAACAGTAAAAGGAGAGTTAAGAAGGTCGTACCTGGTTAGCTGAAATTCTACAGGAAATTAAGGTTAAGATCCAGATTAATCCGACGCCTCTTACCACGATCGTCCTCGGACCAATTTATCTTTGAAAGGATAGGGTCAACTTGTGGTTCATAGGCTAAGAGTTGATCTATTAGATCTGGAGCAGTTCTGGCAGTAAAGAGGAGTTCTTTCATAGGTTTTGACACGAACCCATTTCTCCGAGCATCATCAAGAAACACACAAAGAAAATCATAAAATCCTTCAACGTTGTACAGTCCAAGCGGTTTCTGGTGTATGTTCAGGTTTGCCCAAGATAACACTGTAAAAATTTCCTCCAATGTACCCAAGCCACCTGGCAAAGCAATAAAAGCATCATCACGGTTAATCATTTCTACCAATCGTTCAGACATACCTGGCACGATCAGTTCCTCTCCGTTTGATGGTTCAATAAGATTTGCCTCCGCCAAGGGTTTTGGGATGATTCCCAAGACGTTACTACCTCCTTCCTGTACGGCTTTTGAAACGATCCCCATTAGTCCAAGATTGCCTCCGCCATATACTAAGTGCATATTCCTTGCAGCTAAGACTTGACCCAATTCCTGTGATGCCTCTACGTATTTTGGTTTAGTACCAACACTACTACCGCAAAACACATAGATGTTTTCAACTCGTCTTCTTGAAGTGGCTTCCATGTTTTACTCTGGATGTCTTCAAAAGTGCAATGATGAGTTAAATTTATAATACCTGAAAAGGGTGAGTAAAATAATAGCACTAGTACCTGCCAAATGAAAATTATTAGTTTAACAGTAAAATAAATCGTGATAGTTAAAAAGGTCTGGATCCTGTCGGAGAAAATAAAAGAAAACAACAAAACAAATCACAATTATCAGGAAAAGACAAAGAGATATAATATGTACAAGAAAAGTAGCGGCTTGATTGACGTCTATGCGTCAGGGACAAGCTTCCCATCCAATTTTCGTATAAATTGACAAACAAGGTCTTTTTGAGTCAGATTCCCAAGACTTAACTGTTGTCTTTCCTTTTGGAATTGTGCGTATAACACACGAATCTCGTGATACACACATCCACTGGGATGCATCTCGAGAGTTTTAGATATGTCATCCAAAGACTCCTTACTCAAGCCATCCCTAATGAAATTAATCTTATCTTCGCGGTTATCAGACACCATTCCTAAAGAACGACAACGAGTATTACAAAACATGCGAGCACATTTATAACAAACACACATTCTTTTGGCTCTTCTCTTTTTAGCATAGGTGCTCCTCCTAAGCCAGACAGATGTGAAATAAAAGAGTGACTTCTCGTGACTTCTCGAACGTTAAGCTGGATCTGAAAGTGTGACACTTTCTTTTTATCTCTCAAATGATTCTCCCCAGTAGTGCTTGACACGCTTGTTTTTAACCTTGGAAGTTTTGTTGGAGTCAGGATCATGTATCTCAATGGCTCTGTCTAGTAAAATCTTGGTGGTCACAAATGGACCTGACCACCGTGATTTTGGCTTCCATGGGAAAAATTTCACCCTTGATTTGTTTAACAGTACCTTCTACCCTGGTTCCAGTTGTATGCGCACTAACTTCTCATCATGTCTTTTCCTTGCCTTTTCCTTGTACAATTTGGCATCCTCAAAAGGCTGTATGTGAAATTCGTCCAATTCGTTGAGCTGGTGGAACTTTTTCTCTTCTATTGCTTGTAGTGCAAGAATAGGCTTCTTCAGTACGCAGTGCGCTTTATCTTCAGGCTTCACAGGTAATAGACATGCTTTAAGTTTGTCAGTAGAACTTTGTCTTTCATTAGAGTTTTGAATGGTACTATGTATCACATCAAGTCTGAAACATTCCTCATTCTTTTCATCATCTGGGAAATTCATGGCCTTGAAAACATTGAATGTTACTTCTTGGTCTTGTACCCTCATGATTAGTTCTCTTTTTTGTACATCAATAATGGTTCGACCTGTAGCCAAAAATGGTCTCCCGATGATGATTGGCACGTCTGCATCTTCCTCCATATCAAGGACAATAAAATCTGCTGGGAAAATGAATTTGTCAACCTTGACCAGCATATCCTCAACTACACCTCTTGGAAATACGAGCGTTTTATCAGCAAGTTGTAGTGAGACTGAAGTGGGCATTGTTTCTCCAATCTGCAGTTTCCTGAAAATAGAAAAAAACATCAAGTTAATACTAGCACCTAGATCACACAGAGCCTTACCGAAGTCATATTCTCCTATGGTGCAAGGAACAGTGAAACTGCCAAGATCTTTCAACTTTGGAGGAAGTTTTCTCCGAATGATGGCGCTGCATTCTTCTGATAATGCTACTGTCTCATAATCTCCCAATCTCCGCTTTCGTGAAAGAATGTCTTTCATGAATTTGGCATAGCTGGGAATTTGTTCCAACGCTTCTACAAATGGAATGTTGATATGCAACTTTTTGAACACCTCTAAGAATCGAGCAAACTGCTTGTCCAGTTTATTCTTCTGAAGACGCTGAGGAAAAGGTGGAGGTGGAATAATCTGTTCTTTTTCTTTTGCTTCTTTTTCCTCCATCTGTTGCTTTGTTTCTTTTAGAATATCTTCAATTGTTGTTGCCTTGATTCCAACATCTTTTTTGAATTCAGTACCGCTTTTTAACATGATGGCATGACATTGTTCCTTCCCCATGTTCCTTGGATTTGGCTCTGTGTTGCTAGGAAGGGTACCTGGCGGTCTATAACTCTGAGCATTGGCCATTTGTCCAATTTTTTCTCCAGTGCTTTAATAGAAGCTGATTGACTTTGAATTAATGCTGCTTGGGATTGAAACATAGCATCATATCTTACTGCTTGAGAGTCGTGTTTTGCTTCTATCTTTTTCAAGTGAGTCAACACTTTTGTTATTCCTGATTCATTTACCTGCTCCTGGCCTTTGTTCTGTTGTTGGAATTCGGGTGGTGGGTTGTTCATTTGCCCTGAATTGTTGCTTCATGCGAGATTGGGATGATTCCTCCACCCTGGGTTGTAGGTGTTCGAATATGAATTGTTCCACTGTCTGTTGAAATTGTTGACATAATTCAGCATTTCTTTATGTTGGTTGAAATATTCTGACTCAGGTGCTCCTCCAAATGGTGAACTTGTGGATCCACCATTAACTTTCATGTTAAGAGTTTCCAGATTTTTGCAAATCACATCCAGCTTGGAATTCAGTGCTGTGTTGGCTCCAACTTCATAAATTCCTGTAATTCTTTGGATCATGCTCTTTTCTGTTGGCCACAAGGAGTTGTTGTTGGCCATTTCTTCAATTAAGTCCCAGGCTTGATCTTCTCCTTTTTCCATTAAAGCTCCTCCAGCAGCATCATCAATTGTGGCTCTCATTATTCCAGAAAGTCCATTGTAGAAGGTTTGGACTTGTAGCCACTTTGCGATCTCATGATGAGGACATTTCCGGAGAAAATCTTTGAATCTTTCCCAAGCTTCGGAAAGGGATTATGAATCTTGTTGCATGAAGGATGTGATGTCATTCCTCAACTTTGCAGTTCTGGCTGGTGGAAAGTACTTTGCAAGGAATTTGGTGGCTAGAGTATTCCAAGTTGTGATGGAACCTGCTGGTAACGAATGTAGCCAAGCTTTAGCTCTGTCTTTCAGGGAATATGGAAAAACCCACAGTATCATTGCTTGTTCAGCTGCTCGGTTGTAATTGAAAGTACCGCAAACTTCCAGGAAGTTGCTGGTGTGGGAATTAGGATCTTCAGTTGCATTTCCCCTAAACTATACTGATTGCTGAATCATCTGGATGCATGTTTTGATGTCACATGCATTTGCTGGTAAAGGAGGAAGTACAATACAGGAAATGAAGTCGTCGACCACCGGAATGTGTCTGTCTCGAATGGGAATTGGTGGTGCAACGTTCAAAGGTTCATGTTCCATGTTGACTAAAGCTTCTTAGCCTTCTCACCTTTCCCTTCTCAACTGTCTGATGGTTCTTTCAATTTCTGGGTCAAGTGGTCGGAGTTCAAAGCTTCTAGTTCGTCTTAAGTAGTTTCTGAGAACCTGAAACACAAGAAAACAACAATAATAAGTAAAAATAAAATTAGATACAAGTAACGAATCTAACCTCAAAACTAATAGTGAAAGATAAATAAGACCCCGGTAACGGTGCCAAAAACTTGACCGATGCGTAATCACACGCGTATAACGCAAGCGCACATATCGTTCAAGTAGTATAAAAAATATCGATCCCACGAGGACTTAAAACCTTTGCTATTAATTTTTTATGAGGTCAAATGTTTATAAGTATCTAATAGATTGATTGTTTGATTGGGTGGTGACTTTAAAACTTAAAACAAGTAAATAAAATTTCTTGAAAGTAGATTGAAGAAAATTCAAATTTATAAAACTATCCAGGGTTGTGAATCCTTCAAATATCTATTAAAGATGAAGTGGTTATCTTACAGTTGGGTAATTTATTAATTTATTAACCTGGAACACTAAATTATGTAAAAGCCTCTTCCGATGGTCGATTACAAATACCCAGTATAACCCAATTGAACCATATGTCTATGTCAACCAAATTACCTGGATTCATTAAGTTTAAGTTCCAATTATGGATACCCCCGCCCGACAGGTATATTTCTATTCTGTAAGGAAATCTATTAAAGGGTTATCTATCCTCAAGGAAGATCGTGGGCTATTGAGTCTAAGGTCTTTAACCTAAAATCCCTTTTCCAAGTTCATTTTAAGTTTACCTAATCAATTTTATTAATGGCCAGTTAATAAAAAGCATTAAGATTAAGACTCAATAAATAAACCTTTATATTACCCAAGCTATAATCTAACCCCTTATAAACGGGTGATATTAAATTTCATCACAACCCCAGATAACTGGCTTAGTTACGACACATATTTACGGGTAGTAAAAATTTAAATAAAATAAAAGACATAAAGTAAAATACTAAAAATTAAATACTGAAAAGTAAATTGCTGAAAAGTAAAAAAAAAGTAAAAAGTAAAAAAAAAGTAAAAAGTAAAAAGTAAAAAGTAAAAAGTAAAAAAAATAAAAGTAAATTACTGAAAAGTAAATTGCTTAAGAGTAAATTGCTGAAAAGTAAATTACTGAAAATAAAGTAAAAGTACAATAAAAGAAAATGCTGGGGTTAGAGGATCAACTTTTATTACTACTATTTTAGATATCTCCCTTAATATAGTATATTAACTTTACGTGATAATTACCAACCAGCCATAAAGGCGGTATCCTGATTAAGTCAAATTAATAATTAATTACCAACCGACCAACCAGGCGGTATCCATACTTAGTCAGGTTAAAACCAATTTATAATTAATTACCAACCGGCCAATATAGCGGTATCATCATTAAGTCAAGTTTTAAATAGTTTATATATTATAATTAAGGGAGATTAATCTAAATAGCAATAATAAAAGCTTTACCTTTCACCCCAGCAAAGGGGAATTACCTCCTCATTGCTTGAAAAATAAAAACTGCAAAAATAAAGAAAGGAAAGGATTGAGCGTAAAAGTAAATTGCGGAAAGTAAAAACTGAAAAATAAAGAAAAGAAAGTGCGAAAGCGGAAATTAATTACTGAAAGCTGTAAATAAACAAACAAGATACAATCTTCTTATTTATTCTTTAGGAATTTCAAAGAAGAAAGTATGAATTTTACAAATGAAATGGCTTGGTATTTATAGGTAAAATTTTGCCTCCATCAAATCATCTATCAAACTCTCCACCAAATCCATTATTAATTTCTCCACTAATTGCTTATCATGTTTGCTGATGATTTGATAATTTTATTATTTATTTATTAAGGTCAGATGTTACCTTGATCCCCGTAGACTGCCATGAGGGCGGTAGGTGGGAGGTGCTGAGTGCTATGGAGAGAGTATTCTTAGGCTATCAATATGAGAGCTTCAGGTTGAATGTCCATTCCTCCTGGAGCTGTTGGTTTTATTCTAGGTCCCAAGATCATCAAACAAGCATGAAGATGTGTGAAATACATATCAAATAAGTTGCGGAATACTTACATTGATCGGTTGAGACGATTTGAAGACAAACAAAACCATTTTTCAGCCCTCCAAGGTGCGCCCACTGCATGCAGTCCACTGCTCAAAAATTTCAGTTTTGAGTCTTCAAGAATCCAAGATTTCGAGCTCCAATCTTCGTCAAACGATTCCTGGCTCGTGGGTGGGTTTCCCTAACACCTTCGTATGCCTCTTAGAAGTGTACTAGCACTTGGATCTTGCCATAAAATCCACAAAAACTGCTTCCCTCACTGCTCACGTTTTGGACAGCAAAACCAGTGAGTTTTTGGCCCCTTGGACGTGAAAGGAGAAGGAGATGGGAGAGAGAGAGAGTTGTCTAGGGTTTAGTAAAATTCATCTAATGAATAATAATAGTTACAAAGTGTAGAGAGAGATTTTTGTTTATATACTTTAGGTAAAACCATTTCACCTTTTACCCTAAACTTGGTAGGTGTGGGTAAATGGTTTTCCAAAAGTAAAACAAGGTAGTTGGGTGGTAGGTACACCAACCACTCATGGGCCCCACATATTTGAATTCAAAATTCAAATATCTCTACGAACATTTGCCGCGGCTCGGTTTCATTTAATCCGATTAAACGAACTTCCGTCGTTAAATAATTAAATCTAATTTAATTAAATATCGATGCCTCGCAAATATATTATGAACGTCGTTTACGAATTAATTCTAAATTAATTCGTTCGTTCACATTAAAGTCCGACTTTAATTTCGTAATGAAATCCAATTCATATTAATATATCCGATATATTAATTTTAGCCCATTCGAATAAATTAAATAGAAAAATCAAATTTAACTATCAAATTTATTTTACCGATTAATTCCAAATTAATCACGTTCTCTCTCTTTAGACGATACTTTATCCCAGATAAAATATCTCCGTAATTAATCCCAGATTAATTTTCTCTCTCATCAAATTAATCCCAGATTAATTAAAGTGCGAGTCATACATCATCGGTGTATCATTGGGAAGCGACCCATGAGATCTCCGGATATGTTGGCAGTAAATACGGTTATCGGACTATCCGAACACGTACGTACCAAGTACTACGTTTTACCGATTCACAAGACAAGGTTGGCTTCTAGCAAAGCGCCATGCCTACCCAATTCTCCGGAAATATCATTACAGGAATATATTGATCTGTATCAAGCGTAGTATACATCGTATAATGCATATCGATCTAGTATCAGATGGTCACGTGCTAGGCCTGGGGCTGGAGTCGTGTCTGGCCCGTACGAAGCACATGTCGGATGTCTGGTAACTAGTCTCTATAATCGGATATACATGACCTAGTCATAATATCCCGATGGCCGCGCAGCACTTAAGAGCACTAATACCGTATCCTACGTGACATCATCTCCACTATGACTGGAGTGATACTTCCGTCTTGACATCACACCCAATACTCTACGAATCTCAATATACCCAGTATTGGCGTACACAGAACCGGTTAAAGCCCTAGACGACCTCAACCAAAGTATATTGATTGTCGTAAGTATTAGCGGTGCAAGTCTCAGGTTAAGACCAAATACACCTACCCTGATTTCGGACTCCCATAGACACATAGTCATACTAACAATGGGATTCCGAGGGGGTCTATCCAGAGCGAAGCTGTTTCCCGTACTATCGGTGAAACACAACCTCCTTCTACACTTGCATAAGTATCCAATACTTAAATATATGAGAACTATGCCCGTTATGCCCTCACAACGTGCACAAGTGCAATACTAGTCTTTTACGCATTACCGATGTCCAATCTCGATAATACTCTGACTAGGGATATTTAATGATTAATCCTTTGTGGACTGATATTGTCTCATATCATTCTCAATCCAGGAACTAATCATAGGGACCTCCTATCATTTATATATCTAAGGTGATCTAATCACAAATGATAAGATAGCAATCTCCTTTGTCACATAGTTAATTTGTACAACAACACCATGATCTGTATAAATAGTGACGCTATGGGTCATAATTGTCCAACAGGAGCCTCGTTTCCTATATATACATGCTCCAGTAACGTGTGTCTTTATTGCTTTTTGACTGCTCGTTCGTTATGTCGACTTCATGAGGAGCTATTACTGCATTTTGCCCGTTGTAGGATGGAACATATGGGTTTATGAATGATATTTATGAACTTGAGCGTTATGTTGGCTGACCTTTAGATGGTCCTTCGGTTACGGGTGTTGGTGCTCGTTGGGCTTGGACCTGCATATGTCTTTGGGGTTTGGTTAGAGGGTTTCGGGGGTGCATTCAGTAGTGGTTCTGGATCAAAAGGATGAAATTTCCCCTGGACCAAATTTTGCTCGTACAATAATTTTATTATTTATTTATTAATTTATTTTTTTGCTTTGAAAATGATTGAAAATGACTTTAATAATTACATACAACACACTTCTGTATGATTCATCAATTTAGGTCATGAAAAATTCAGAATTCGAAAATATTTTGTCTTTCAAAGTTGTAGATCTTTGAGTTTTCTTTAATCTGGCACTTGAATTAGCTCAATCCGATACCAGAGTACAAAGTTATGCCCAAAATACGACAGATGTGCAAAATTGGAATTTCCAAAACTGCACTTTGTCAAAAACGCCCTTTCAAGTTTCCAAAATTAAAATATCAAGTCCAATAACTGCCCTTATTTGACCCATATTTCGTCCTAAATGATTTCATTGAGACCCGATATTATTTTATCTTCAAAATAAACTAAAACACATCAAAACGTTCATCAAACCCGAGAAACTAAACAAAATATTAAGTTAAAGGGGCGGTAAATATTGATATATTTTCCGCTCATCACACCCCCAACCTAACATTTTGCTAGTCCTCGAGCAAAAAAAAAAAAAAAAAATTAAACTAAGCCACTTTCGTAGGGATCACGGTTGCATTTAGCGTATGCAACAAGCATTTAAACCCCTAATAGATGGTACACCAACGTCAATATGAACCTTCTCGAGTTGAGCGAGCATAGTGGTCCTTCAACTAGAGATACCACTGTGGATATATGAGCTATCCTCCACACTTTGATGATAGTCACGTCAACGATCTAGCCATGATCAGACCTCCGCCTGTTCGTTGGGTGTGGACTGATGCTAATGATATCCTGTGCGTATCAAGATATGATCCGTCAGTCTTGTGTACATGGCATATGTATCCAGCACGTGTTTACGATCTAGTAAATCCATGGTCGTGGTATAACTTCGAAAATCAATTCCGAGTGTTATTTAGAGATCGTAAATTAAAAGTCGATTGTATTATACCGAACAGATTTGACGTTCTCATCTATACCACAGGTATAATACAGATAGCCTGTGACAGAGGGATTATACGTATGTTATGACATCGACTTGCATAGTTTAGCGAGATTATCAGTGGTCGTCATAATTCATGAGTGGGTGAATTATGGACACGAAATTGGATTTCGTGACGGATAAACCTAAACTTAGAGAGTCCCACAATATGAAGTGCACTCGTTGAGCACTTGAACAACTCGATATGAATAATACGAATTATTCATAATACTTCGTCGGATTAAATGAGTTAATCCGGATCGTTTAATTGGTTAAACGATAACACATGCAATTAGGGGATTTTGTCCGCTAATAATTATTGTGTATTTGTATTTGATACATAATACGATTAGATACACATTAATTATTCGTCAAATGAGATTTTGACACATGCCATAAATATATGTATTTGTTATTTAATGTAAATAAAAAATACATATATGTGTGTAGATTAATTGTTTAATTATTTAATAGTTAAATAATTAAATAATTAAATTTTTTAGTCTTATCTTTTTCTGTCATAATTAGTATGAAAAATCGTGATACATAATTGGACCAAATGACATATATTAGTTGTACTTTATATGTGTTCCAATTTGATTGGATTAGATAAAGTATAATTAAATTAAATTTGATTTGATTTAAATTGTTTAAATTTACAAAAATCCCAATTCTAGCCTTATACACAAAATTCGGTCAACACTTTTAAAAATGGGAAAAGTTGTTTCTCTCTCTTGTTCATTCATCCTACTGCCGAAAGCTTCAAGTGAAAATGGGTTTTTCATTTTGCTTGATGGTTCAAGCATACAAGTCAAGGAAAATCAAGAAAAGGCTTATGGAATTTTGGAGTTTTAAGAGGTAATATTCAAATCCCTAAAGCTTTGAAATTTTGTTTCTTACTTCTTGATTTCTTAGAATGGTTCTAGGGATACTGTGCTTGAAAATTTTGGGGCTTTTGGCTTTGATAGATGATATTGGAAGTGTTGGCATGTGTGAAGTGTGATTTGGTAAATATTATTGTAATATTAGGCCAAATTTGTTCTATTGTTGATGGTTGTCATTCTAGAGTTATTGAACCACTCTAAGATATCCTAGAATTGTTCTAGAGTTGTTCATGTGTGGTGAGACTCAATTGGTGTTGGATTAATTAGATTAATCTTGGTGAAAATTGAAATTAAAGCATGAATTTTGATGAATTTCGGTCTGTAGATCAGATCTTCCCAAACTGGAAATTCTGGGATGTTTTTGATGTCCTACGAATGTTTTAATTTTTTTGGGAGTTGGCACAATTCCGGAAAGTGTTTCCGACTTGAAATAAGTGAAAACGGCCAAAAACAGCATTACCGGGTGGATTTTGAGTCAACCGGGTGACGACTGTCCAAACAGTGAGTCCGTCACTGTTTGGGGAGCCCATGAACTGCCTCAACACTATTGGATCTGACCTGGACAGTTTCCATAAGTGTCGGGTAGTCGGTTTGGTCAAAAACGCATTTTATGCCATTTTGCAGAAAATCGGTTTTCGTAAAAGTTTCATGAAATTTCAACTATGTTTATGTCAATATTTGATATTGAATAAATAAGTTTAGGTGAAATATGAATAAATTATTCATATTAGATATTGAATCATTTATTCGGTATTTTAAAAAAAATTTAAAATACGATTTTGCCCGACCCGCGCTTCCGCTGCGCCCCATCGCCCAAAAACCCCAATAGAATGACCATAGTCACCAATGAAAAGAACGAGCTGATTCCAACAATGACAATGACTGGATGGAGATTATGGATGGACTACAGGAAACTGAATAAAGCAACTCGGAATGATCATTTCCCGCTACCATTCTTTGACCAGATGCTAGACAGATTGGCGGGACATGAATTATACTGTTTTCTAGACGGATACTCAGGATACAATCAAATTGCCATCGCCACAGAAGATCAAGAGAAAACCACTTTTACATGCCCGTATGGTACTTTTTCTTTCTGCAGGATGCCATTTGGACTCTGTAATGCTCATGCTATTGGGAACGCTTTCCCTCGCGCAGCAGAAGCGGCTTAGGCACTTGGGATTGACCTCAAAATTTTTCTTTTCTCCTCAACTTAATCCAGAATTTTTCTACCAAAAATTCCAGATCCGAACAGGCAAATTTCTCCACATGTGCGCAGGCATACTGTTTCAACATACACAAAACTTGCTATGACTTTTGAACTTCTGGAGTGTTAAACGCAACATGCGCACATTTGCCATTGATGCGTCATTGTTACTCATTTTAGCACCTGGATTATTCCATGTGTAACAAGGCTACACATCAACGCATCATTATGGCACTCAATATATAGCCATCAACGAAAGCAGCCATTAATGCTCACACATATGTTCACGCCATTTTGCCAATCAATTGGCCACATGCTTGCTGCTTCTTATATAACAAAATCCAATTTTGCTTGTGATAGATTAATTTCATCACATGAACAGCACACTGCTCACGCCAATTATATATCGAAATCCAATTTCTGTGAGATTTGTTTCAACAATCGGATCACCACTCAATCTTCCGTGTTATGACTCACCACCTAAATCCGTGAGAGTGGGCTCAGATCAACTCATTTGGTGAAAATTTTCTTGTCAAAATTTTCTGCATTTTCTGCATTTTTGTTTTCTCTTTTTCCTTTCATTTTCAATCTCATTGAAAATTAGAAAGTGAGGTTAGGGTTGCTTGAGAAGAGAAAAACTTTCTTTTTATATGTAGGGTTTAAGTTAATTAAATGTACATTTACAAAATTTACCCTAACCCTAATCACGCATAAAAGTATTGGCCAATGACATTTTTGTCACAACAAAATTATTAAATTCAAAAATTAAATAAAATATCAAATTGATGAGTGGTAAATCTATCACTATTTTCCACTCATTTAACCTAATATTTTGTATAATTTCTTGAGTTTTGTGAATATTTTGATGTGTTTTGTGTTATTTTGTAGATAAATAAAGTTTCAGGACATTCTGGAGGTGATTTGGGTCAAAACAGTGAAAATTGGACGAAAAAGACATTTTGGTAATTTCCCGCGTCGCGACGCCAAGACCTTCAGCGTCGCGACGCCTAACGTGCACCGAACAGTGCTAACGTGCACCGGGTCTACGTGTTAGAATCTGAGAAAAGTTTGACTTTGCTAACGTGCACCGTGCCACGTGTCACCATCACAGCCGATCTGCTAACATGAGCCGTGCCACATGTCAGCATCCTACGGTGCCGACAGTCACCATCACCACGTGTGCCACGTGTCACTCCACGTCATTGCCATGTCATCAGCTACATCACCAAGTTGACCAAGTCAAACTGCCACCTCACCGCCACGTCATCATCAGCCAATCAGAAAAGTGCCACGTGTCGCAATCCTACGGTGCCGACAGTCCCTTTCCCACGTGTCGCCACGTCAGCATCAATTATTGGCTATCTAATCCTTATCTGACACGTGGCGGATAAGAATCTAGCCGACCAATCAGAAGCCGCCACGTGTCACAATAATTGAGTCTCCAACAACCTCGCCACGTGTCACCTTATCCAGAATCTCAACCGACGAACCACATCGTGCCACGTCGACATAACTGGCGTCGCGACGCGAGCTAGGCGTCGCGATGCGAGACCCTTGCTGATGCCTATAAATAGAGCGCGAAATTTCAGTTTGAGATGTACCACACTCTCTCATCTCTTTGATGTAAATAGAGAGTTTCTCTCTCTAGTTTCTTTTAGTTTTTAGTTTTTTTTTAGTTTTTAGTTTTGTAAATAATTTTAATTACGTTTTGTTAATATAGTAATTTACTTTTTCTTTTTACTTTTTACAGTTTTTACTATTTACCATGAGGAGGTAATTTCCCCAGCTAGGGTGAAAGGTAATTCTTTTACTATTGCTAGGTAATTCTTTTACTATTGCTATTTAGATTAATCTCCCTTAAAAATAATATATTCACTATTTAAAATATTGACTTAAAAAGGATACCGCCAGATTGGTCGGTTGGTAATTCATTTTAATCTAGTTTAAACCTGACTAATAAATGATACCGCCAGATTGGTCGGTTGGTAATTAAACTTTCTTACCGCCTGTATGGCAGGTTCATGGACAAATCTTTTTACCGCCTTAATGGCTGGTTGGACTTAATTTGACTTAATCAGGATACCGCCTATATGACTGGTTGGAAAATTAATCACAAGTTAATATATTATATTAAGGGAGATATCTAAATAGTAAATAGTAAAAGTTGATCATTTTACCTTAACATTTTATTTTACTTTTCAGCTTTTACTTTATGTCTTTTACTTTTCAACATTTTTACTTTATGTCTTTTATTTTTAAGTTTTTACTAGCCCTAGTTATGTGTTAGTTATCTGGGGTTGTGATGAATTCTAATATCACCGGTTTATAAAGGGTTATTTTATAGTTTGGGTAATTTAAAGGTTTACTTATTAAGGCTTAAGCTTAATGCTTCTTGTTGTCTGATCACCAATAAGATTGATGTGGTAAATCTAAAATGAACTAGACATATGGATTTTAGGTTTCAGCCTTAGAATTAATAGCCCACGATCTTCCTTGAGGATAGATAACCCTTTAATACATTTCCTTACAGGATAGATATATACCTGTCGGGCGGGGGTAGCCATAATTGGAACTTAAACTTAATGAATCCAGATAATTTGGTTGACATAGACATATGGTTCAATTGGGTTAAACTGAGTATTTGCGTCTGACCAATGACAGAGGCTTTTGCATAATTTCGTGTTCCAGGTTAGTAAACTGATTTATTACACAAACATAAAATAATCACTTCATCTTTTAAAAGATATTAGAATGATTCACAACCCTAGATCTTTGTGTCTTTTGTTATTTTCTTTAATATTTTCTTTTGTCTTTTTATTTATTTATTTATTTTGCAAAACTACAATCAACCAAATCAATCAAACAATCATTTTCTTCACCCTCAATTAGATATTTGTAAATAAATAGATTCAATAATTAATAACAACAGTAGGAATTAAGTCCTCGTGGGATCGATATTTTTATACTACTTGAACGATACGTGCGCTTGCGTTATACGTGTGTGTTTACGCCGGTCACAAATATCATTTAATTTTGAAATTAAAACTTAACATGTAACTTATATCATTATATAAATTACATATTTAATTTTGAATTAAATCAAATTTAATTAAAATCAAATTCTATATTAAATGATTATGTAATAATCATTAATATAAAACTATATATTAAACACTTTAATCTATAATTTCAAGGTGTGACATTATATAATTATTGATCAAATTAATAATTATATCAATAAATAATTCTCAATTATTGATCATTTTTCAAGTGAGTTCATAATTGGACTATTCAATTATTCCATGGATTCCTATAGTGTAACGAGCTAACACGGGGACCAAATGGACCTACAGTTCTGAGCTCCAATAATCTCAAAATATTAATTAAAACTCTTTAATTTAATATTCTGAATTATTAACTTTAGGTTATTCCACTAAAAACCTAAAGCTGCACTCTCGTCACTGCAGATATATTTTATACCGAAAATCAACGACGTCCACCGATATAATCACTGCATACAGATTGACCCTCCACAAATATCTCATAATTAGAGCTGGGTCATAATGTCCGTTATACTCCTCTAATTATTTTGTGCCATAAGTATCATTGATTCTCTAATGAACGATTTATTCATAACTGTTATGAATATTAATCTTTCTATTCGTAATAGAAAGACTTGAGCGCTTAAACCGTTCAAGTATCGAATCAACCCTCAAGGAATATACTCATCTATTTGTCGCAAGAGGGAGTGGATTCCATATCTATGTAAAACGTCCCCAGCTACACACCAAACCATGTCCCCAAAATTCGTAGCTATTGGTCGGGATTGCTTCACCAACCTCACCTTTGTAAATCAAAGGACATAGCCTGCCATGCAAGAGTTCGTAGTACACTCAGGATTAAGATCAACCCATATATGATCATCTATTAGACTGATATGAATTTCTTTATTTAACGGATATTAAAAAAAAATTATTTATGTCTTGGTCCAGTCCTACATGATCGCATCATATAAGGTGCCTCCATTCCCATGTCACCACATGAACGAACCCGGATCAAAGTCGTCATACAATATGAAATGGACCGCAGCTGTAGATAAACCACAAACAAAGTGCCCATCTTCGTTTGCTCTCTACGGACTATTTAAGATTACTAATTTCATATTTAAATCCTCTTGTGTATAACACTTATACACTAAATCTGAAAGTACATTTAGTATCCAATGACATACATGATAATTTATATTATGCAACTTTAAAAACAATATTTTAATAAATGAATAACCGCATTGATTATTACTTAAAATATAATCTCATTTACATATTGCATTATGCTCTTGGGCATATATCCCAACACCTGCCACATTTCAACATTGCATGATGGCCATCTTTTCGGACATGATAGAACAAAGCATGGAAGTCTTCATGGATGACTTCTCAGTATTTGGAGACTCGTTTTACTACTGCTTGTAAAATCTGGAAAAAGTGTTACAAAGATATGAAGATACCAACCTGGTGCTCAACTGGGAGAAATGCCACTTCATGGTGCAGGAAGGCGTTGTCCTGGGACATCGAATCTCACAGAAGGGAATCGAGGTAGACAAAGCAAAAATTGAGACGATAGAAAAATTACCTCCACTATCATCAGTCAAAGGGATACGAAGTTTTCTCGGGCATGCAGGATTTTACAGGAGATTTATCAAAGACTTCTCCAAGATTGCTAAACCTATGTGTAATCTGCTGGAGAAAGACGTGCCTTTCAACTTCACCAAAGAATGCCATCGTGCTTTCGAAATCTTGAAACAAAAGCTAGTCTATGCCCCCATAATAGTAGCACTAGATTGGACGATCCCATTTGAAGTGATGTACGATGCCGGTGATTTTGTTGTAGGTACAGTTTTGGGATAATGCAAAGAAGAAGTTTTTCACACCATCTACTAAGCCAACAAAACTCTGAATGAAGCACAAATCAACTACACAACAACTAAAAAGGAGTTGCTCGCAGTTGTGTTTGCTTTTGATAAATTCCACTCCTATTTGTTGGGCCCCAAAGTGGTGGTCTATAAAGATCATTCAGTAATCAAATACTTGATCGCGAAGAAAGATGCCAAGCCCAGATTGATTCGTTGGGTGCTTCTACTACAAGAATTTGACGTGGAGATCTGATACAGGAAAGAGACATATAATCAAATGGCAGATCACTTGTCAAGGCTCGAAAATGGAGGAACAACTGGCAATAAATTGACAATCAAAGAAACTTTTCCAGATGAACAGTTGTTTTCCATCAAACAGCAGGAGATCCCATGGTTGCTGACTATGTAAACTACATAGCATTGGGGAAATGGCCATTGGAATGGACACATCAGCAATGAAAGAAAAATTTCAAAGAAGTCAAACACTATGTCTGGGATGAGCCATACCTATTCAAACGTTATGCAGATCAGTTTTTTTGCGTTGTGTACCACATGAGGAGGTAATAGTGTTCTGCAGCATTGTCATTTATCACCTTACGGCGGACACTTCAACGGAGATAAAACTGCAGCCAAAGTCCTACAATCAGGTTTTTTCTGGCCCACTATGTTTAAAGACGCTCATTTATTCATTCTTCAATGTGACAGGTGCCAGAAAACAGGAAATATTTTGAGGAGAAACGAATGACCTCTTCAAAGTATTCTCGAAGTGGAGATATTTGATGTATGGATGATTGTTTTATGTGACCCTTTGTTCCATCATTTGGAAACCTGTACATTCTGGTTGCAGTAGACTACGTCTCCAAATGGGTTGAAGCAACAGCACTGCCATCAAATGACTCAAAAGTCGTGATAAAATTCCTTAAAAAGAATTTTTTCACTCGCTTCGGAACACCTCGGGCAATCATCGGTGATGGTGGCACACACTTCTACAACAGATACTTTGATGCACTCCTTTCCAAATACAGAGTTACTCACAAAGTTGCCACTGCTTACCATCCACAGTCAAGTGGGCATGTTGAAGTTTCAAACAGAGAGATAAAAAGAATCTTGGAGAGAATCGTTGGATCAACAAGGAGAGACTGGTCTACAAAACTAGATGAAGCATTATGAGCCTACCGGACAGCTTACAAGACACATATTGGTATTTCCCCATATCGAATGGTGTTTGGGAAAGCATGCCATCTACCTGTGGAGCTGGAACATAAAGTGTATTGGGCACTCAAGAAGTTAAATTTTGATCTACAAGCAGCATGAGAGAAACAGTTTCACTAATTGAATGAACTGGAGGAATTTCATCTTCATGCTTATGAGAATGCCAAACTGTACAAAGAAAAGACCAAGAAGTGACATGATAAAAAAATAGTACGCAGACAATTGGAACCAGGACAGCATGTGTTGTTATACAATTCAAGGTTGAAACTTTTCCCTGGAAAGCTGAAATCAATGTGGTAAGGTTCATTTGTAATTACCTAGGTTTTTCCATACGGAGCCGTTGAGCTGCATGACCCCAACTCCAATGATACATTTAAAGTTAACAGCTAGCGTGTCAAGCACTACTGGGGAGAATCATTTAAGCGACAAAAAGAAAGTCTCACACTTGTCGATCCAGCTAATGTTCGGCAGTCATGTCTATCTAATGACGTTAAACTTAGCGCTAGCAGGGAGGTAACCCATGTAATTTGTATATATATTGACATTTGGTGTGTTTTATTTTTGTGTGTTAAATTTTTGTAGGGAAATTCACAAAAAGGATGGAAGACGTGTTGAGGTTTTTGGCACGGGCGCAGCGGAAGCTCGCAGTCGGGTGATGAATCGTAATTTTAAAAACTTTTAAATTACCGAATAAATTATTCAATATCCAATATGAATAATTCATTCATATATCACCTAAACATATTTATTCGATATCAAATAACGATATAAATAGTTAAGAAATATCGCGAAACTTTTACGAAAATGTTTTTCCGTAAAATGGTATAAAACATATTTTTGACCAAACCAACCACCCAATGCACATGAGGGCTGCCCAGGTCAACCCCAACAGTACTAGGGCAATTCATGGGCTACCTGAACAGTGATCAATTCACTGTTTGGGTAGCCGTCACCCGGTTGGCACAAAAGTCACCCGGTAACGCCGTTATTCACCGTTTTCACATAATTTAACTCCGAAATAGTTTCTGACAATTGTTCCAACACTCAACACACATCCAATATATTTATATGACATAATTTTCATCACCATAAAAACAGTTTTTCCAGATCTGATCCAGAAGGTAAAATTATCAATTTTCATGCTATAAATCCAATTTTCTCAACATTAATCACAACACCAATCTAAGCCACCACCAAAGAAGCACACAGGAATAATATAAGCATTACAAGAGTGGTCATAACACTCTAGAATGGAAACATATCATCAAATGATCAAATTGAACTAATAATATACATTAATATCATTTAATTCAACTTCACACATGCACCAAACCTTCTATTCCATCTCAAAATCAAAAAGCCTCAATTTCTAAGAAGTAAATAAACCATAGAACTATTCTAGTAATTCAAGAATAAGAAACTAATTTTCTACACTTAAGAATATTAAAGTTTACCTACTAATCTTCAACTTTCTTTAGGCCTTTCCTTGAATTTTTCAATTTCTTCTTCCTTGAATCATCAAGCAAAATTTGGAGAACCTTTTGAAGGATGAATTCGGCTAAGGTAAGGTTAGAAGAAGAAATGAAAAAAATTTCTCTTTAAATCTAGTAGTAACCGACCTTGGATTGGCATTTTTGTCCTTTTTTTTAATTAATCTAATTAATTAATAATAAGCTTTAATTTGACAAATCAAATTTGTACACTTAAAGCTTAATAAAATCATGCCACTTGTAGCCAATAATAATTAAACATTTTTCATAACAATTATGAAAAAGAATATTATTTAATTAGTCAAATATTTACGTTTAAATATCTAAATAATTAATTAATTTAATTATTATTATTATATGTATTTTTATTTACATTAAAAAAAATACATATATTAATGACATGTGTCAAAGTCTCATTTGACAATTAATTAATATGTATCAAATCATATTTTGTATCAAATACAAATACACATTAATTACGATTGACCAAAAAATACCCTTATGTATGTGTTTTCGTTTAACCATTTAAACGATTCGAATTAACTCATTTAATCCGGTGAAGTATTATGAATATTCTGTATTAATCATAACGCGTTGCACAAGTGCTCAACGAGTACACTTTATATTGTGGGACTCTCTAAGTTTATGTTTATCCGTCACGAAATCCAATTTCGTGTCCATAATTCACCCACTCATGAATTATGACGACCACATATAATCTTGCTAAACTATGCAAGTCGAGGTCATTGCATACGTATAATCCCTCTGTCACAGGCTATCCATATTATACATGGGATATAGATAAGAATGTCAAATCCTTATGATATAATATAGTCGCCTTTCAAATTTACGATCTCTAAATAACACTCGGAACTCGCTTCCGAAGTTATACCACGGCCATGGATTTACTAGATCGCAAACACGTGTAGGAAACCAGGAAACCTTTGCCCTATACACAGGACTGACAGATTCTATCTTGATACGCACTGGATATCATGAGCATCATTCCACACCCAACGAACAGGCGGAGGTCTGATCTAAATAGATCGGTGACGTGACTGCCATCAAAGTGTGGAGGATAAATCATATATCCACTGTGGTATCTCAAGTCGAAGGACCACTATGCTCGCTCAACTCGAGAAGATTTCTATTGACGTTGGTGTATCATCTATTAGGAAATCTTCAGTGAGTCGTTCAGTGTTTATCAAATAAACACCTACATGTCTATACGAGTCTCCCGAGACTCATGGTTCATTGGGATAAACTATCGGACTAAGTCACGATATACGACATATACTAGTCTCAACAAATTTTACTAACCGACCCGTGTTAGTAAATCTTGACCATGAACTTTATTTAAGGATATACAACTTATAGTGACGCTTCCCAATGTCAATTACAAACTACGTTGTAACTGCGCACTACATTGTAAATCCTAGGGTCTTTGTCTAATATACACGTATCACTAAATCAGATTTAGCTTCAATATAATCATAATTAGATCGAATATCTATATAAAAGAAAAGAGGTGCTACCATTAAATAAGCAATATTATGGAAAAAATGAATTGTTTGTATTCATGATACGGACATAAATACGATCCGGATTGGCACTCCGAGCACCAACCCTAAATTTCTCCCACTTGCTATAGTGACAATCCACGGTATCATATACACATGTAAATGTGTATCACATACTCATGACCCTCAAGAGCTCACCTAGCACTTAAAAGGTAGGCAACAACAAGTAAGCCCGCTATAACAAATTGAGTTCGTCCAACAAACCCAATCGTTTTCTTTAGCCATCATCATTCATATCTTGTAGAACCCAAGTTCTACATCAATATGACTTAGATGCGACATCAATATTGTCCTATAGCTATAAAGTTGTCTATGTATTTAGAGATCAAATCCAAAATACTATGTAGACAACCGCAAACACAATACTAATATCAAAACTTCTAATCTATAAGGTCAATATGCAACTTCATAAGTCAATAATTCATAAGTTACAACTAATTCCACTAACATATAGAATCATCTGTGACACTCCCACTGTATCTTTTCTGACTCTATATGACGTAGACTGTCTAACATTATAATTAGACTCAAAACTAATCTGACCCTAATGGTTGCGGATTATATTCTTCATGAATAAGAAACTCGTTCTTAATATCTTAAAGATAACAAAGAACATGTTTCAAGACACATCCTATGGTCTACAGCGTATCAAAAATCTCGTAACTATTACGATTAAATTGATATCTTTAATCGCACATAATATAGTATTCATTATGCCATCATCCTATGATGCATAAGATTGACTAGACATTCTAATCAATTTCTCTTTCGACAAAGGAATCATCCTTTATGAAAGATGAATACTATATACAAGACACACTAACTTTCAAACAGTTATACTAACTGTCATACAAATAGTTTTGACGTGTCATTTGTAGATCATATCTAATGCACGACTAATGGGAGTATCTCACAAGTCTCTAATTTTAATCATATTATAAAACTTTATATCAAAAATAACAAAGACTACTCCCACTGCTTTCACGGAGAAAAGAAGACTTAGGTAAACTTTTTACCTTACAAACATCTCATTATTACATTAATAATGATAATGTCATTATGATATACAATACTAGAAAGAAAATTGTACGCTCCCACTGACCCTACTATCAAATATGTATTCTCTATGCTTTGATAAAATTAGACAATCTGACTGTATCAAAATTAGAGAACACAGATTTTCAGAAAGCTTATCTGAGTTTACAATAGGCTCTATAAGCTAGTATATCAAACTGTGATCTTAGCAGAATACAAACTCTAGGGCCATTCTAGAATGAACTCTTCAAAAAAAGAAATCACAATGGATCTCTCATTCGAAGAAACCATTCAGGAACGCAACTTTGCATTCTTTAGCCAAAATACATAGTTTAATATCAACATAACCAACAGATCTTTAATTGTTCAATTAGTGCGACTAGAGACAAGTTTCCTCAGAATGTACAATAGATAGCCGAGTATAACTTTTCTCACTGTCATACTATAAGGGTCAATCCTTTAACAAGCTCACTTTGCTTTTGCTGCGCAAATAATTTGTACATTTTATGAACGATTTAACGAAAGCTCAATCAAGTTCCAAACTTGATCGTAGTAAGCTACGAACAATCTTAGATCTATGGTTCAATGCTAACTTCCGAAATCTATATCAAATATCGCTTCCACTATAAGTTATATGATAATTTTCTTTGATAAGAAAACAGCAGAACCATTAAGTATCAAATACTTTGTGAATGATTCTGACATCCTATTGGACTTATAGAAGTATTCTAAGGGCCTTTTCATCTTATTAATTACGTGGTTCCATTTATATTTATCACTCTCACATTTGACTTCAATAAGTCAAGTCTTTTTACAATGGTCAATATCAGATGTTACGCACCAAGTAATAAAATAATTTTATTACTCGAGATTGTAAAAATATATTCTATCAAATAGAATATAATATTCTATAAATAGAATTAATGACAAACTTTTACTTGTACCTCCAAGGCGCAAGTACTTTCAATATATAACCATTATACAAAAGAAAGATTCAAATCTCAAACCTTTTAAGATTCAAATTTTCTACTTATACATATCATATACATAACTGTAGAAACCAATGAAACCTTAACAAAAAGATGAATTACTGTTACTGGAGCATATCCCCAAGAGTATTGAAAAACTAATTCGGTAACACTAAATATCGAACGAATCAGATCATATAAGATTCGATTTCTCCCACTGATCAATTCCATCACGGTGGGATCGTAGAAGAATAATATTGAGTAAAAGTCACATTCATTAAATAACTTTAGAACTAATTGCCATAAATTCATATGTTTGATCATATCCAACATTCTTGAACAATTCAAAGACTCACGATGGATTTTAAAATATAGTTTTCAACACTTCAAATAGAATATCCTTGAACCATTCAAAATATTCTATCCGCGTTTCATCATAACATATTGAAGTTCTCGAACCATTCAAGACGTTCAATATATATTCTTTTAGAAACACACAACTAAGTTATGACAACTCATTAACTAAGTTACGAAGTAAAGAAAACTATCCAAGGCAATTTCTAATTCATTAAACTACATACATCTAATGTTCTAGTTTAATAAATATGTGTTCCAATGAAGATCATTGGTTAAATGAGATTTAATCACATCCTGAATACAATATTCATTAAATAGATAAGGATATATGATGTGATCTCATATCAAACAATCTTTTACCATAAGGAATAAGCATATAATGCTTATGTGATAAAATCTCATAAATCATTGATTTAAGTTATTTAGTTAACCGAATATTTTCTTAATATTTATCTTTTCATCAATGAAACTACTAGTCACATTAAAATATATAACAACTGTTTATAAAGAACAAGTAACTATCCAATAGTCGCAAGTTCTGATATCAAATATAAAAAACAATCATTAAACACTATTTTAAATAACTAGTAGAGAGATCTGGTATCCAATACCTATAGTTGTCGTATTGTGAGAATCGATATTCTCAACACACAACTATACACATCTTTTTTCTTAAGCTCTATAATTTGCCTTCAATTATTCACAACAATTGTAAATAATTGATTAGCAAACTGTGTCAAACACATGACTTCTAAAAGTCACTAAAGCAAAGAAACCTCATTATAAGATAAACAAATACCTAATGAAGTTATCTTAATGCCAGTCAAGAATCTCGAGACATGAACTAATTCACGTCAATTCTTACCGCATAAGAAACTATTCTCTCTAGACAATTATATCGTAAAACAGATATCTATTTAGATTACCTATCGTGACTTAGTAACTAAGTCACTAACCATCTTGATTTTCAAGAAAATCGAAACAACAGTTCCCAATAATTTTGACTGATCTAACAATATCCAAGTCTACTAACATTCTAGAACCTATTCTATGCAACCATAAGTAAAGTCAGAAAACATATTCAAATAATATGCATGTAGTGGATTAGAAGTTTAATTCTATTAACAATATAGAATAAAGAAAACAAACAAGCGGCAATTTCCATAATGTTGCACACTGTTTTAGTTATGGATTATTAACCCAGCAGTGTCCCCAATACTTTACATAATACCGTAATCCCCAACGGAAAACAGAAATTCAATAATTAAATCGAATTTCATAGTGAGATGTGGACCCCATGAATATATTTCGACTCACAGCTTTGACACGATCTCGCCTACGTATATTCATTAGGTAGACAACTCATTGTCAATCACACTCACTGCGACTCCTGATTTTGGTCCTGACCGTTTCTCGTTACGACAACTTTGGCACGTTCACAAGGAGGCGTATCAAGGCTTCACTTGCCAATGACAAACTCAAGCTACCGATGTAATCCTGACATCTTTGGCACGTTTAGGATTTCCACTTTCACTTGAATTTGTCTCGTATCAAATATACATCCGGCATCGATAAAATTCTATCAATTACACCCTCACTGCTTTGGCACTTTCTCGGATGCAGCCATAGAAAAATACTCATAAACCGTATTGACAAAACGAACCAAGAAACATGCATCCAATACATATCACTCTACTGCCTTATTTAAGCGGTGATATTCCTCAAGAAAACATTGCTCAACATCAAATGCAGAATTTAATCTAGATCAATTTCTAAACAATTCAATTCTACCTTAGAAAACATAACTTAACTTAACCATTAAATTTCTGTTACGTTTCCCGTTAGCGTAGAACTAAAAGTCAAGAAACATCTAAATTACATGCATGTGCAAAAACATCAAAATTGGATTATATACCATATATCA